>VZUI01038999.1:0-197635 GCA_013401135.1 Cettia cetti
TTTTTTTGTATTTTTTTTTTTGACTGAGACCAATCTTCACAGTTTTCCTCAATTTCATTGACTCTGCTTGATCAGCTGTGTTAGATTTGGAGCAGTCAGCTGTTACCCAACACTGGGATTTTCTCATTTTTCAGAAGCTGTTAAAGCATTATTTTAGCATAAATATTTATTGTGTTTATTGGTGACTTAAAACATAAAAGGATGCTCTCTGAATACGTCTTCTATTTTTTATCTCCTGTTCTCTTCTGGCATTACCCAGCCAAGCCTTTCACACAGCAGAGCCCAGGAATCACTCCCTGTGATGAATCACTCTGCTTGAAAGTCCTGCTACACCATTAAATAAGGCTGATGATCCAGATTTCCTGCTCTGTGATTCTGTGCCTCAGATGAAAATTGGTGAAGTCAGTGAAGTTGTCCTGGCCCTACAACAAAAGTGATGTGTCTGGAGTTGAAGCCTGACAATGTGCTCTTCACAGAATCTCAGAGTGGTTTAGGTTAGAAGAAACCTTAAAAAATCATCCACATCCAACCCCCTGCCATGTGCACCTTCCACTATCCCAGGTTGCTCCAAGCCCCATCCAACCTGGCCTTGAACACTTCCAGGGATGGGGCGGCCACAGCTTCTCTGGGTACCCTGTGCCAGGGCCTCCCCATCCTCACAGGGAAAAAGGTTTTCTTAATATCTAATCTAAATCTATACTCTTTCAATTGAAAGCTGTGTCCAATCACTTTTCTTGTAAAAAAAATAATTTTTTTTTGAAAAGTAGAAAAGTATTTTCAAACTATAAAAAAAAGTATAAATAATGAATCTGAGCAATTAGGAGTTACAGTAACACCAAATACAGGTGTTGAGATGAAGTTGCTCAGACTTGTGTCTCTGAGTAGAGATTTGGAGGGCTTTTAATTTTCATCTTACAGCCTGTGTGAGTGTGCACAATACCTTGAGTGGCTGCTTTTAGTGTGGCAGTGCTCAGAGACACTTTGTTGTCTGAGTTAATTCTTCTTGTGACTCAAATTGCAGAAGAATAAACAGCCTTGTTTGGGTTTAGTGATACTGGCACCCAGAGAAATGGAATTACCGCTGAGAAAAAAGCAAACTCCTGCATGAAGGAGAAAATAAAACATGTATTTTTAAATAAAGCAGAGGCTCTTGAAGTTCACATGAAAATAATCATTGAGCAGCAGTAAGCCAGGCAGCCTATTGTGCAGAAACAAGAAATCAGTTGATTTCCAGTTTTAGGTCTTCCAAAAGACAGCCTATATAGGAGTTTAAAAGAGGAATATGCATTTTCTCTAAGTAACTAATTTTTCTTGCTATTTGCAGTTCTCATGCTTTTGAAGCAGAACACTTACTCCAACACCACGTGCATGTTTGTGTGTCAGGACTCTTGGCTGTTTTGCTTGTAGATTTGAAGGCACAGTGTGAAGAGTGGTTGAAAAATCTCCAGTATTGCACTGGAATCATTATATGACATAAAATATTAATATTGTTCTAACTTAATTTTCTCAGGTTTCCGAAATAATAACTTTAAAAGACAGGTTTACACCTGTGAAAGTCATCATTTCCAGTGAGCATACAGGCACTTCTCTGCTCCTGGAAAGGTCACAGCCTATCTGCCAGGAGCCAGCACATTTTCCTCATGGGACCTGCTGAGGAGGAGAGAGCAGCTAGTGACACAAACCCTGCCCTGTCAAGCCCATCAGTCTGGGGTGGAAGCTGCTGCTCAAAAGCAGAAGAGTCCTGGAGTACCTGGGGCCTCTTGTGGCTCCTCAGGCTGTGCAAGCCCATCCTCAGCTGGAGGTGTTCAAGGATGGGTTGGATGGAATTGGAATTGGAGCAACTTGCCCTATGGGAAAGTGTCCCTGCCATGGCCAGGGAACCAGATCTTCTTCAAAGTCCCTTCCAACCCAAACCATTCTGTGATTCTATGTAGCAGGGAAATAGTGTGTCTATTCTTTTCTGTTTGCATTAATGAGAATAAAATTGGAGCTAAAAGGTAGCTGGGATTTATTTTATATTAATTCTAAAATTAATCTCTGAGCTGGTCAGTTTTATTATTTCTTTTATGATGTATCTTTAAGTGTCATTGAGCAAAGCACATCACTGCTGGAACTTCTGAGGGGATCGTTTTCAAGAATTAAGAAAGAGGGGCAGGTGAAGGAATTAACAATTAAAAGATGACTCCTGAAGATGAATGTACTAATTAAAAATCTGAGGAATTATTTCAGCTGAAGTGTTTTTCTTTCCAGAGACACAAGCATTCTCTTGAGGGAACTGATGATGAGCTGTTAATAAGAAATACAGCTCATCTTCTTTTGTGATATTTGTATTTGTATTATGGTCCCTTTCCAAGCAATTTTCAGAAGCTTTTACATTTTATAGGACAAAGATATAAATTGAAATGGGCAGAATGATAAGAAATGTTAAAAAAGTCTAGAAGAGAGTTACTTTATGATTTTGATCACATGAAATACAAGCAGTGACTACTCCACATTTCTGAGCAGGCCGTGTTCTTCCAAAGAACGTCATCATCCTTATCTACAAACCCCTTTCTCACAGACTGGAATTTGTTCTCACAAATAAACTAAGATAATATCAAATCGATGGGGTTTCCAGCATTTTGCCCTTTAAACAACCGAATTTCATTGTTTCACTTTATAGACATGATGAAATGAATGAAAAAAAAAAAAAAAAAAAAAAAAAGGAGCAGTTTTTGGTGGGGAGAGAGGGAGAGGAAAGAGGGAACTGGGATAAGGAATCAGCTAATTAGCCTCATCTACATTTCAGCTACATGGCTCACAGGTACTAAATCATTCCTGACGTATTTGGGTTGCCATTTATTACCAAAATTATTCAATGTGAATTTTGCCATTTAGGACGTGTTAAGAAAAATACTTATGCCTTCGGAGTGACTCCAGCTCTGATCCCTTCTGACATAACAGCACCACTGGGCCCCAGTTTAAGTGCAGGCATCCCTGCCCACAGGAGCAGCAGAGGCACACAGCTGGATGCACAGCTGGATGGACAGGACTGCAAGTCTGGGTTCACAATGAGAGACCTGGGTGTTCAAAATGGATTTCCTAGGCCAGAAACCCCACATCTCCACCATCCCCAACAAAGCTACAAATTAATGCCTCCTGCTCTGATAATCTCAGCTTTCAGTGGAGTGTTCCTGAGATATATTGGAGATTTTGCATGCATAAAGACTTAAAACTTGGTCTTGAAACTGCATAATCACAGTGGAAACACAGCCCCATGCCAAAGGATACACACAAATATGTGTACACACACATGCTGCACATGACTGTTAAGAGGCTTTATATTTTTAGTTAACTCTTCATTGTTCTTTGATGGGTTCTCCACATTGTTTTGAGCCACAGCTCTACCGCACTGGAAAACCCCAAAAAACAATACATCAATTCAAACCCACGCAGCAGGCAAGTCCTCCTGAGTGGGAGGATTTATAAAGGTGAGTGTTTAAGTCATTTCCTTACACCCTGTTGCCCTCCTGAGCCTCTTGGTCCAGCTCTGTTGGGATCTCCTCCAGCTCTTCTTCCCTTTTACTCTGCATTTTAAATCCCAGCCCTGTTAAAGCCTCCATCCTTTCAGGTAAGACCACTAACCCGAATTATCACCCCCTAAACTCCACTCCAAGCCCTAACACTTGTGAGTGGCAGCATCACCAGTGCAGGGAGACTTCAGCTGGTTGGTGTGAGCCAGACCTGGGAATGGCTCAGCTCCACCCTGTATTTGCAGGTTGTGGCTCTGCTCAGCCCCCACTCACCTGGCCCTGCTGCCTCTGGGCACCAGTGCAAACAGCTTTTCCCTGTCCTGCTGTACTCTCATGGCTCTTTTCAAAGTGGATGAGGCTTAGCACACCTGTGTAACTCTGTGTTTATGTCTGTAAGTCTCCATTTAATAACCTTAAGACTTGGTAGCTAATTTCAAGGAAAATTTGACCCAGAAACCAAGGTCTCTGGGATAGGAAGTTCATATAGGTTTTATGAAAATAGATTTCCTGATAAAGGAAACTGCTTTTATTAATGCTTGCTACAGAGAAAATGCTAATAAACTCACACTTTTATTAGACTTTAGAGAGTCAATGTAGAAAAGAAATATTGGAATCCCACCTCATCAGTCCTGTTGTTCATGGAAAAACTTTTCTAATCTGGATTTAGTTTGCTCTGGGCCACCACAGCCAAAGATAACTCTAAAAAAATAACAGTTGCCTGTACATTCTTTCATAAATTAGTTAACAAAGCCCACCCTACATTTGAAGTGACGTTCCCCACATTACTGACAGGCTGAAGATTAATTTTAATGATATATTTTTAGCTGGCCAGCTCCTCTGCCACTGAAAATCAGCATGAGTCCACAGGCACAGAAAAAGTAAAGCTGGTTTCCACCATTTACTCATTATTGTTGAGAATTTATTAATTCCTGTGTATCTGGGTTCAAAGAGGAAAACAAAAATAATCTTTTTCGTTAAAAATGTCAAAGTGGGAGGGGTTAGTTGGCAAGACTTTTCCAGTGAAAGGGCCTTGCTTTTGCAACTGGCTTCCAACTGAGTCCAAGGCAATCTGAATTTGACTTTAAGACTGTCTGCTGAGCTACTTTCCCAGGCATTTGAAACAGATGAGATGTAACAGCATTTTTTTTTTCCCTTAGCCAGGGCCAGTTTCCTATCAGAGGTGCAAATTCAGATTTATCTACTACAAGGAGCTTAATAAAAAACACCCTTTCCCCCTCCCCCAGTCACTGGTTATCATAAACAAATCCCTCAGCAGAAGCTAAAAAGAAGATACTTTGAGGTTAAAAGCAGCCTTTAAAAGAAAATGATGTTGTACATCATCCCAAAATTTAATATGACTTTATGCACAATAGTAATGTGCCTGGTAATGCAAAGATTTTTCTAAAGTAGCTTAATAACAATCCAATATTCTCTTCCTTAAAAAATGAAAATGTATGTCAAAAAAGGATCTAATGTAGCTGCATCTTGTATCCATTGATGGAGAGAGCTGATTTACATAGATAGCATTTAACATACTATCATCATTATCCTATCAGTCTTCTGTCTAATCTGGAAGCCTTGAGACAGAGTTCTCAATGTTCTCTGAGGTAAAAAAAATACCAACCAAAATTATGGTAAAGGGGGAGAAAAAAAAATCAGTGAGGGACAGATGAATATCAAATCAGATGAGATAAAAATGGGACTTTTTTTTAACCAGCAAAGAATGAGCTTAAACTGCTGAAAAGTGGATAAAACAAATAATGTTTAAGACTGTAGCATCCCACAATGATGAGGGATAAAAGAGAGAATTATGTTAATGGTTGGGCCTGTGTGTGCTTGTGGAGACTGCTCTTAGATTGCTCGTGATGGCTTGAAGGATGCAGATAGATAGTGTGCATCTCTGAAATCCAGTTGATGTACAATATTCATTTCCTTTCCCTCTTACCCTCTTTTGCATAAATTTATCACTTGTGGAGGATGTAAACAACTGAGGGAGGCCTTCTGCTGTTAGCAGGATGGAGCCACATGCAAACCTACACAAGGTGAGACTGTCTGAAATGAGATTCTGTGCTTCTCTCTATTTGGACCAAGTTTGCATTAAATTGCTCGTCGTCCACACAAGCGTGTGGTTATGGCAATATCTCCTACCCCTTGCTCTCTCTTACTTTTAGTCTTTCTTTTAACTCAGCAAACCCACCAGTGCTTGTCCCTTTCCCAGCTCTGCTGGGGCCCCCCACGCTGCAAAGGGCTGCCCCAAGCCCCCCAAAGTGCCCGTGCAGAGACACAGCCAGGTCTGCAGCTCCACTCACACTTCCCAGCCACGCCACGGGGCTGAGGTTTTCAGAGAGGAAGAGAAGTAACAGCACTTCTGTTTGTCCAGAACACTTTTCTTTTGAAAACAGGGCAACTAAGCAGGTGGCAACTCAGAAAGGCACATGAGGAGACCAGGGCAGGGCTCAGGTCAGCAGGTTAGGGCATCAAAAACAGCAGAAGAGAGCTGGCAGCCAAGGAAACGGCACGGGCTCCCCTGTGAGGTGACATTACGGCCTCGTGGCTGCCTTTGCTGCACTCTGCACCTTTAAACTCTTATTGAGGGGGCTTAACTGCAGCCACATGAGCCAGGCCTGATGCAGGGACGTGTCCAGTAGCCACCCAGACTGCACTGTCCTCCCTGTGCAGCCCTGTTGTGGGGTGGCATCCCCTCACCCCTCTGTGCACGGCCCGGGATGTAGGGCAGGAGGGCATTTGGCACAGGGCTATGGGGACTGCAGCACCCCTTTAGCATCCCAGGGATGTGATGCTCCTGCCCTGGGTCCCTGCTGGAGGCATGGCTGGGCACACCTTCCTGCTCTGAGCAGGATGACGCACATGCCTGTGCCTGACCCCACAGCCCAAGAGGACACAGATTTTCCTTGGAGTCTCATAGGGGCTGTTATAGCCCAGCCACTGGGTCAACCCACCTCTCCTGCCATTCCTTTTGCTCCTGCCCACTTGCCTGCCTGTTTGAGAGATTGGTTCCCTCAATAAAAACTAAGCAACTCTTCTGATGTAAGGATGTGGTCGCCCTCTTTGTTTGAGAAGGCATGGCAGGAATTCCCACGGCAGAAGAGCTCCAGGCGCTGGTCCAAATCTGCCTCCAGTGAGCTGAGTTGGGCAGCTTTCAACGTCATTGGGATCAGGCCCTTCAGGAGGAAAAACAAGCAACACCTCTAGCAGAAAACAAAGATTTACCTTTGTGTCCCCTTCACCTCTCCCAGAACCCAAAACTCTCCTAGCTCCTAGGGGAGCAGTGCACGGATTCCCAAGTGATCCCCAGAGTGAGCACAGGGACACGAAGGAAATGGAGCAACCCTCTGGCACTGTCTGTGCCACACATGTCCCCACGTCATGTGGCTGCTCAGCCCTCATTCAATGCTGCATCTGCCCCTGCACAGAAGCCAGTATGATGCAATATAAAGCCTGATCTAGTCACTGCACCTCATTGTGAGGAAGAATAGAGAAAATTTTCCCCTTACATGGACATAGAGAGCCAAAGCCGTGCTGCTGCTGGCAGAGTTCCCCTGTGGTTGCAACTATAGGGCACCCAGCAGGGATTTAATCCTGTTGTAAGCAGCATTATCTTGAGCTCAGATATTTGCTCTGGGCTTCACAGGGTTAGCAGTAGGGATCAGTCCTGCCCCCAAAACCTAGTGGCTTTCAAGGTGGAACGTGATCATTTTATTAAAGGGATTATGCACCATTGTTTGTTTGCAACCACAAAGCACCAGCCTCAGTGACTCGGGAGGTGCCTTCCAGCCTTTTGCTGCTGTGCTGCTAATTGAAAGAAAAGCTGTTGGTTCCCTGTCCTCAACATTTATCATACACAAATCCCTTGGAGATCTTGCAGGTTTCCCTGGGAGCCCAAGGATCCTGGGACACGAAAACTCTTTTTAGAATTTCTAACTGATATATACCTCTCAGTTTCTAGTTTTTTTCAGAAGTGGAGAAAAAAAATGGGATCATAAGAGTGAGGTGTGACATTTTTTGTAAATACATCTTGCTTTGACTCCTTGATATTGTCCTTTTCAAGTGCATGAAACCTGATCACCAGCGCTCAGAGCAGCAGACAAGAGGCAAAATGGCAGAGGTCCAGACTAGGAAGAGTCACTCTCTTCACACCTAATCTAGGCCAGGCTTAAAAAATATCTCCTAGAAAACAAATTCCCTGAAGTGAATTGCCTGGAGCAGATGAGACAAAGGAAAAATGAGATGCAGAAGGTGTAGCAAACCTTTTCCAACCAACCATGGGGTTAAATGGGCATAATGAAATGTAAGTTTTCTTGAGAAGAAATAGAAATTTAAGGATCTTGCCGCCTTTTGGAGGAGTAGGCACTGCTCTGGTGCAGCCTGGGCTATTTACCTTCACTGTGGTCTGAAGGACTGGGAGATAAAAACCTGGTGGGTTTCATGTCCACTCGAGCCAGGTGGGCTCGTGTGATTTAGAAGCAAGATCGAGGTTGCAGCACAAAATTTTCAGCCCAGGGAAACAATGATCACATCACCTCACCCCCCAAACAAGGGAGAAATGGAAGGATTTCCCTTTAAAGGAGTTCATCTGGAAGAGATAGAAAATAAATCTTCTTCTTAAATACAATAACTGAGAATGCCCTGATCCTGGAGACAGACATCTAAGCAGATGCAAAAGACTCGTTGAAGACAAGCATTAGTGTTTGTAAGATAAAGCCTTTATTGATACTTAAAGTTCCATCAGTTTAACTAAATGTATTTTTAAAACTCATTTAGTGAAAACATGCAAAACCCTTGGGCAGACACTCTAAAATTGTTTTAATGGTTTTAAATTGAATTGGCTTCATGATTCCTTACTAAATTAGACTGTGCTAACTTTAAATTGTTCTGCAAGTAGCCACACAGCACAGTGCACAAGAAAAACTGAGCCAAGTTTTCAATGCAATTTCAGTCAAACTACCTTAGATATAAATGTGGGAAAAGCTTTAAACACAGGAAGATCATTAAATAGAGGATGGAGACACGACATCTGACTAAACATGCAGAACAAACTGAACCTTGTCTGCTGAGACACAGCATTAAACTTCTAAGAACTCATTTATTTGTGTTCTTAATTGTTCTGTACAATTTTTAAGTACTCAGTTGACTACTGATAAATGGTTTTCTAGAGTAAATCTCTGCAGCTCTCATGCTCATTGGAGTCTACTGGGTCTGACACTCCAGGAGACTTCACAAGAACTTTTTAACTTTATTTTTTTGGTTCCTCCATGACTTTCTGAGACAGAAAGCAAAGAGGTGACAATAAAATAGCAGCACCCAGAGACAGCAATGACAGCTCCACACACTATGATACTGAAAGAGTGACAAGTATTTCTAAAGGCTGCTTTGACAACTTATACTGGAGTTTTCCTTTAAGTTACAATCATTCCTCTGAAGCAGTGAAATTGGTGCCTGAAGGGTCTGAAAATGAAGAAATAAACTTGTGTAAAGTTGGCAGTATCTTACAGTGCTCATGGAGCATCTGTCATATCTATAATGCCCTGTCCTACACCTGCCAAAGTTGCCTCAAGACCATTTGCTGTGCCATGGTACTGCAGATTATAAATAAAGCTCCTGCTCTGCTCCTGACCCCTCCAAGGCAGCAAGCAGGGAGCAGGTGATGGGTGGGGTGATGGCCTGGGCTGCCTCACTGGTACCTGTCCTGCTCCTTGGTGTCACCCCCAGGCCTTCTTAGGACCTTCCAAGGTCCAACAATGGGACTGTTGTTACCTCCCCTGCTCCAGGTGCTCCTGGTCACCAGGAGGGATCACTGGATCAGTGTCACTGTCATGGAGCTCGAGGTCTGCTCCCTGCTCTCTGTGCAGTCACCAGGCTCTGTGGCCATTCTGCTGGACAGCCCCTCCCACAGAGCCCAGCAAGGAAGGGAAGGACACCTGAGCCCATGGGGACTGGCTCTGCTGGGGTGGCACTGGCACCACTGCTGTGCATGAGCTATCACTTTAACAGCTGAGCTGTTCAAACCTGGGAAATGCAGGTTCACACACCTGTCCCAGCAAAGCTCCAAGCAGAAAAGGTTTACCTGCTGCAGCCTCCAGTCAGGATTTAGCCTGAAGTTTCAGCCTAACCCTTGAAATTTGCTTTCACCTGCCTAGTGAAATGATTGCTTGCCTAAATAATTCAGTTGCTGTCAGCTTTATCAGCTGGACACCAGGTTAATATTGTTTAAAGGGCAGCAAATCATTCCATGGGGAAGTGGGAATCATCTGTGAACTGCAAAAGCTGGCAACCAGACAAACACCAAGATGTCAGGGAACTTCTGGGCCCGATGTTCTTGGCTTACACAGTTTGGTCCCTTCCACCAAAAAGCCAACACCCTCAATTTTGTCTTTTCCTTGGAATGGGGGAATTCCTTTTTTTCCAGGCCAATCAACAAAGGTTCACTGAGATTTATGGCTTCGATGAGTGAAATTTTCAGCCTTGAATCTACAGACTGATGCTTTAAATACATTATAGAGATTATCAGCAATGTATCAAGGTGTCTTTGCAGGATGGTATAAACTTCTGCTGCACTACTTATTGCCATAAACCATACTCCCAGGTTTTTATTTATATGCGCATTAGCTCAATATGATTGGATCTGTAGCCAGCCCTGTGGACTGGAGTAATTTATATATATCAATAAAGGTCTCCAGCCAGCCACTGGGTGCTCTGAGGGGAACAGTAGTTCCATTTAAAACATTAGGAACTGGAGAAATTGAAAATAACTCTCTATTTAGAAGCCAAGAAGTAAGACAGCAGGCAACAGAGGTCCCAGCACAGCAAGGCTATACTAAAGAGATTGTTAAAATGTCATTTCACTTACATATAAGCCCCAGAAAAAAAAATTAACCCTTCCCCTCCCATACTTGTTGCAAATAATACTTGAAAAGAAAATATATTCTTCAAACCTAAAGTGTTTTAAATAATCTCAGGGGATATGACCATAAAACTTTGAGCGACATGTTCGAAGAATTCAGGGGAGTTTACTCGCAAAATTAGTTTAAACAAAAAAAAAGAAAATCTCATTACCTTTGCATTTGTTAATGTTAGAGCTGAAATGTAAAAGCAGCAAAAAATCCCTCAGTGGCTGCATTTTACAAGGCACAAAAAGCCTACAGGAAGAAGTGTCATCTTGTCTACCTAAAGCAACCCAACCCAATAATATTAAATTTTAACGTTAAAAAGTGTGAGGTTTTTTTTTCCTTTAACAAGCAAGGAAAGCACTGCGCAATCATCTAGCACAGATCTGCTGAGGTTTACCTGCCTCCACTGCTCCCAAGTTTCCCATGGTTCATGGATACATTTGGCTGGCAGTCTGGGCTTTTACAGTGTTTATATGGTAAAAATTTCATCTTACAGTGAACTTTAATGACCTGTAACTCAAACCCAGCTTGATCGACTTCCTATAATTATTTCAAAAAATTCTCTTTAACTTTCTGCAAAGGATAGCCAGCAGGTCACAAGCAGGATAGGACAAAAGTGTTTGAGCCAGGAAAAAGTCATATGAAGCTACACAAGAAAAACAGGCTGTAGGGGCTTGTTGCAGGGTGAACTCCAGAGCCACACGATTCACATGTGAGGACAAAAAAGTATGGGGGATTGTGAGAGAGAAGAATCTGCTAAAAGAGGGCCTTGCCCTGTCTTGCTGCTCTGTATTTTCTTCACTTTGAACTAGAAAAGCAGTAGGAAAATACAAGTTCCTTCCCTCCAGACCAGCCCCTCTTGCAAGGGTGAAGTGCCAGTGCTTCATTTTGCTTTCTCAGAACTGACAATTTTTGTGAGGGTCTGAAACAGCAGCATGGAGGACCTGTCTCCTGCAAAGAGAGCCCCTTGGCTTTTCTTTCTCTGTTCTTTACTTCACCTGGGGAAAAAAATCAGAACCAAAAATAAAAAGGAACCAACCAAATGTGGTGTTAAGCTGGAGAACAGTCATTTCTATACATGGCTGATGTGACCACATCCCAGAGTGAGCCTTCCCCTCTCCCATCATGCCCCCACACCCAAAGAGGGGAAAAAAAACTTGCTTAATTCATAACAATGCCATTGTGTGCGGGAGAACTCCTGCCTGGAAGGAAACATCCCTTCCAGAGCCCCCATGTGCAGCTCCCAGAGCTTTGAACACTCCTGCTGTCCCTGTGCCCCAGCCAAACTAAATCCACTCCTATTGAAAACTCAGATACTGCCCCACTGTTCAGGTTTTATCTTGTTTTATAAAGGTTTGTTTCTTACACTGGGTATTTCTTTGCAGTGGGTCAGTTGATAGTTCATGAGGTTTTATTTTTCCAAGGGTACTGCTTTCTACTCTGGGGAGATAGTGTGGGTTGGTGGACAGAGCCATTGGGTGGAGAATGTGGAGTCCTGAAGTGAGGTTTGGAGCAGCCCATGTCCTGTAGCCTCTCCTCCCATCCCTTCAGTGAAACCACCCACCCTCCTGGATTAATGCATGGTTTCAGTTCTGCTGAAAGAGAGGTTGCTAATTAATATCGTGAGAATGCTGTACTTAATCCCTGCAACGAGTGGGCCTGAGTTAATATCTGTTAGACCTTGTGCCCTGGAGAAAAGTCATCCCAGGATACATAAGTGGGAGGAAAGAATGATGTGATGTAGAGGAAGGATATACGAGAGGAAGAGATGTCAGTGTGACAGGGCAAAGGTGAAGGAAAACTGCACGGAGATGCATCACAGCAGTGGTAGCTGATGAATGTGCAAAGTTTGCACCATCTACTGAGAGGATCCAGCTCTTTTAGAGAAGGAAACTGTGCTGATGTTTGTGAGTGAGGTGTCACTGCACTGACCTCTGTGGCCAAAGGCTTTTCTGGGCTGGACACAAGAACAGGACTGTCCCTGTTTGCCTGGGACTGTGCCCAGAGCCTGGCCAAACCAGCAGGCCGTGGGCAAGGTCCAAACTGGAGTTCCTGAGAAGATTTCTGTGCATCCTGCATGGTATCAATGGTCTTCATAGTTGTTGATAATTATGGGTTTTTTCCTGAATAAGTGCATTAGTGCCTCATATTCTCGCTTGGTTGGAACCGCAGGCACACGGCGCTGCAATGGCTGTGTTATTCCAACATTATTAAATGTGCACTCTTCTTTTATTAGGCTTTTTAATAACATTTAAGTTGCACTCCTGGGAATTTTTGCAGAAAGGGAACATTGGCCAGCCTAATTTGTACATGAAAATACCCCATAGGCCAAAGAAACAAGATTCAGATGAATTTCACGTACAGTATGACTATGAATACAACCAGCACTGGAGGAGCTTTGGGGTGTAAAAGCATTCAGCCAGGAATGCTTGAATCCCATGTGTTGTGCTCTCCAGGCTGTATCTTGTTTGTGCACATTGCTGCTTGCACTCCACATGTATTTTTCTTCTTTAATAAATGCACCCAGGTTTGCTCATTCCATATCTAAAAGGCTCCTTGCTACACCCCACAGTGGGACAGTGGCGAATGCACTGCCCTTACAGGAGACCCTGCTCTGCATGTCAACCCCAAACCACTCAATTCCCAGGCCACCAGAAACACAAAGCCCTAAGGGACATCCTGTGTGAGTAGTCCAAGTGCACTCCCAGCCAGGAAATCCGTGGGTGTAGAGTGATGCTGGAAGAGGAGGCAGATGCTTGTGTCAGGCACTGTGGGGACAGATTCCCCTCTTGGGGAGCTCACCAGCTCAGGCATGAATGGGATCAAAGCTCTGGGGAGGAGCAGGCTGCCAATGCCAGCTAAAGTCTCTGAAGACAATTCTTTGCTCTGGCTGACACTGCTGTAAAGGAGCTTTTATCTGTAATCAGCTGTTTGTCATCTTCCTTGTTACTTCATTATCCCTTTTGAAAAAGCATTTTGCAATAATTTTAGAATAGTAAACAAACAAAGCCATTTTAAAAGGGAGAAAGCTGAGTGTAAGCCTTTTCCTTTCCCTGGGAAAATCGTAACTTCAACTGAAGTGTTTTAGTTCATCTCTTTCTTGGAAAGTTAGCACATGGAGATCCTGACAGAGAGGGCTGCAGGAATCCACAGGAACAGCACTGCATTTTGTTGCTTACAGCTGCCTTCACTGCTGCAGGGTTACTGTTTTCCTACAATACTACACAGTTTGAAAAATTGAGCTGTTAAAAATGAAAGAATGAAAAATGCACAGTATTACATTCAGAATTAAAGTGTCTGGAGAGATGTTCCTCTGACAAGAAAGGGATTCCAAGGAATGGAGTTTGGCTTTTGGTTTTGCCAGAAGTTCCCTGACTTAGCTTAGGTTGAAATCATTGAGTCACTGAAATGTCTGTGATACTTATCCTCCCTTTCTGGTTTGTTTCTTTAGAACCAGATAAATAACTTCTTCACCATCAGTATTCAGCTATTTTCAAAACAAACGCTTTAGTTTTTAAAAAGAAAATTATTCCAATAACTGCTTACTGATGGGAAAATTATAAGTACTTTCATGTTTGTGGAGCACTTTTCTCTACATTCAGTAACAGGAACTCAGATCTGGCTGCAGAGTTTGCAGAATTCCCAAAATGCACATTGTCAATGGCAACAGCACAAAGAAAAGATGGAAGGGATTGGGGCACAGGGGTTGAGGGGAGCAGGGGTTTCCAGGGCTGCAGCACCCTGTGGGAACCCTGACTCAGCAGTGGGAAATGAGTTGCGTGGTCACGTTTCTCTAAAGCTTGCAGGTTATTCTGTGGTTTCTCTCACATAAAGTTCATGGGAACATTTTGTTCAGTTTCATCACACAAGTTCTGTTTTTTCATGTCTCATGTTTCATTTTGGGCATGAAATGATGAACAGACCCAGAACCTCAAAGAGAAGCTCATTGGAAACCACGACATTTCTTTGGTCTTTGTTTTAAATCCAAGAAAATCCACAGAATGCTCACACTTTCTATGAAAAACCATCAGCTGGTTTAAGAAAAGATCCTAATCAAACCTTCCCCTGATTCTAGTGAGGAATTCCTGATTTATGCCAGAGTAAGCAAAGATGATTCAGGGGAATGGTGCCCAGGAACTACACAGTGAACTTGGCCTCCATTTTCTGTTGATAAAAAAAAAAATAAAATATTTTGAAAGTAAATGAGTTAGAAAAAGACAGTCCCAAAATGGGCTCACTTTCAGTTTGAACAATAGATATTTTGAACAATTTCATTCCATTTTCCCTTGAGCAATTTATCTGCATCTCCACAAACCATCCTGGGTGCAGGAAGATCCACAGGGAAATGCAGATCCAGACCCAGTGGAGATGTGCACAAGGGACACAAATACTGGGCTTGGCTTCTGGATATTCCTTCAGTATCTTGCTTTTGTGTTGGCACTGAAAATGCACATTCCAGAGATCTGAACTGGTATTTGCTCTGTTCTGTGGTCCTTCAGCACATCCCTGGGATGCAGGGGAAGAGCCAGTGGATCTCCTGGGGAGCAGTGGTGGAGCTGGTTTTATCAGCACTGGGGAAGTGGTTGCAGTGTCTGACAATGGTGCTGATATATGAAACACATGTGAGCACAGTGCAGTGTATGTGGCCTGGTTTGCACATTGCCTTGTCATTTTCTCTTTCCTGCAAGACAAATGCAAGGAAGGGTGCTAGACTTTTCAGAGGCTGGGAAATTATTTTTGTATTTTGCAATTTTGTTTGAGCTGTTGGCCAGACTGGCACAGCTTTGAGTGTGTTTGTACCAAACGTGGCTCCCTCCTAAATAACCCTGATGTCAGACAGGGATGCTTGCAGCATTAGTCCCAATCTTTCTATATATAGTCACTTCTTGAAAAGGTCTTACTTCAAAACTGCTGCTGCTGCAAAATCTCTGTTGCTGAGTAATATGACCCATGATATTTTATATTTGCTAGAGCAGATCTATCTCATCCCTGCTCCATTTGATACTGCAACAAGAGATATGTGTAAAGAGTTAGTCACTGTGACTCACATAACCTCAGTCCCTATAAAGGAGCTGTGTTTCATGCTTTTTGTCTTCTTTTATTTTCATAGAAAGAAAAAATGAAACAGTTCTAAGTGAATCAATAGTAAAAGGAGGAGATGGTAGTAATCAGTTCCACCTAATGATTGATCAGTTTGTGAGGAATGCTGATCAACTCCAGATGTTGCATTCCAGCCTTAAAATGTGATCATCAATTCAGAATTCCCATCTGGTTTGTCTGACACCAACAACAGAAAAAGTTTTCCAAGAAACTCTAAAAAAAAAGTGGATTTTGGGAGGATCTCTCTCAGCTCAGGCCAGTCTATTTGCCAGTAGGATGTGGTAGTTCCCTTCTGTGAGTCTCCTTTGGGTGTTTCCAAGTGACTGGTCTATGGATGGTGTCTGACAGAAATCCACCCACTTTTGGACATCCTTTTGGATCACCCTGATTCTGGATGCTGCTCTCTCCAGTTGTGCTGGTGGAGAACTGCTGGTGACAATTTAGTGTTGATATTTTAACTCCCCTCCAAAATCAGAAGCTAATTAAATTCAGCCATCCTGCTCATTTGCCAGATGTCACAGGAAGCAATGACTGCCAGGGACTCATCAATGTTTTGCATTTAAGAACTTTATTTATTTGTTTGTTTGTTTATTATTTCCTTAATTCCCAGAGCTCTGCTTCCCTTATTTCCCACCTATCCATTCTATAAATCAATCATGCCTCTGGATAGCAAGGTGCCAAATTCAGTTCTCAGCTAGTGATTCACCATTCCCACTGATTTTAACAGAACTTATGAATGTGTTATCCATGGTCCAGCTCTGACCCAAGTGTCTGTACAAAACTGGTCATTCCTGTGCTGCAGGGAGCTCCTCAGGGAAGGCACTTGCCAGCAGATTTTTGTATTCCTGAACCACAAGTGATCAACACTGAGGTGCAATTTGCCTGCAAGAGGCAGGAGGAGGCCAACCCCCCTCAAAAAGACAAAAGGACAGAGGAGGAAGCAGTGAGTGGAAGCCTTGACCACCTGCAGTGGTTGTGTCCTCACAGGGTCCATCTGCACCCCTTTGGAAGCAGATCTTTAATTACAGCTTGCAATCACCTAATGACAGCTTCTCCTAGCACAACACAGGGCAGCCACCATCAGACACCCAAACATCCAGGCTCAGCCATCCCAGGCAGCAGCACCCACACGGAATCCCACTCACATCAGGAAAGGAGAAGCAGGAGAAGGCAAAGAAAAACGTAAAAGCAGCAAGAGGGTTAGCTGCTGTCCTTGCAGGAAGAGCACTCTTTGCAGTGCAAATCCAGCCCTGTTCTGGAGAGTGGGGCTGGGAGGGTCCAAAGCAATCCACAGGAGCATCCTGGGGTGGGCATGGCAGCAGTACCCACAGCCACCCCACATCCATGGCACAAAGAGTTCCACAGTAAAGGCTTGGTCTGACCAGCCCTGCTACTGCACACTCCAGGGAATTATCCAGGGGGACTCAAACTGCCCACTGGAAAAACAGAAGCCAGCCTTGGAAACCAGTTGCATCATGAATGATAATGGTGCTGACAGCTTTAAAACCTCTCAGGGACTTTTTAAAGCATGACTACCCTGCCTGAGAGAACCTTTCATGGGGCAGGACTGCAGGTGGAGGAGCCTGAGCTCTGCAGGGAAACAAGGAGCTGCTGCCATGTTGAGCTTTTCCTCTGCATTTCCAGCTTTCCAGGCATGCTTTCAAGGCCAGGGAAGTCCAAAAAACACAGTGCTCCTCACAGAGTTAGGGCCTTTGATAGGCACCCCCCTCTCTTGTTAAGAACACCTTGTCTGTGTTTAAGGGCATCCACTCAGCGAGACAGGGGAGACTCTGGCACTCACCAGTGTTGGATGGGTGCTTCAGGTGCCCCCACACATTTAAACACATTTCCTTGCTGAATTCCCTGCTGTACATTAATTTTTACTGATTGCTAATGGCTGCCTGGCTGTCTCTAAGGCAACTGGCCCAGTTATTATTAATTTCCAGGGTAGAAGAACAATAGACGTTCATTTATCAGTGTGGTACAAAACAACAACCATTTTTTGTTGCTGTTGCAAACTGGTTTTTAACTACACAAGTCTCACACTGATTGTGTTTTTGGTCATTTCTTGCCATAAAACATCTTAGTGGAGGAAAACTTGGGGCAAGAATAAGTGACATTGAAGAGGAGAAATTTCAGTCTCCTTCAGTGAACGAATATGAAGTGAATGCAATTTTTCAGCTGTCACTGACCTATTTTAGACCCTCTCTTTGCAAAAGAAAAAAAAAAAATCCCTAGGAAACTTCATTTGCCATAACATGATTTTTCTGGAAGGATCATGAAAAAAAAAAAATCAGAAGAGGAAGTTTAAATATAGGGTACATGAGCTGCTTTTTACTTGATGCAGGAACAGAGACAAGCAGAATAAATGGGTTTATATGGGTGCTATGACCATCTCTATTCAGCCCACAGGTCATTGGGGAGAAAAAGTGGCCCAAGCAAAATTAGCATGGCCCTAAATCTTTTCTGACATTCATGATAGGGAATCCCAAAATACATAAACCTAGCTGGCTTTAAATGCATTTCCTTGTGTGTGCTATAATGGAATTCTGCTGGGCTTTGCAAGCCCTTGATTTGATGCATTTTGGGGGACTGTTTTGTGGCACTGGATTTACTCACAAAGACAATTCAGTCTGGTGTGTTAAAGGCCTGGTTAGGAGAACATAATCACATGATAGATTAAATTACCCCATAATACTATTTCTTGCCTCGGAATGGAGATCTAAAGGAACAATTTCCTGTGGAAGTAGATGTATTGGACAATTTTTGGTGTCACAAAATTCACTGCTAGTGTAGGTTTATTTAACACTATTTAACTATACATCATTTGCATGTTTGTTTTAATAACTATTTATTGTTGTGTCAGCTGAGAGACACAGATTAGTATAGAGTGTGCAATATCACACAGAGCAGAAATATTTTAGCACAGCCACTCTGTCAGGCTGTAGCATTTACCAGCCCCTGAGAAGATGTTCAGTTTCCTATTCACACGTAATTTTGTGAATTTGCAGAGGCTTCATTGTCTCAGGGTGGGTACAGGAAACTCTGGGTGAGTAGGTGTAAAACTGTGGTAGTAGCAGAGTGGGGTTTTTATTTTCAGGTGTTTCTGAGGTATGAGATGTTTATTTCCTTTCTTTTTTTTTTTTTTTAATGTCACATTATAGGAAGAAAACAGTGGTTTACAGGCAATGGGAATGGCTATTTGCACCTGCTGATGCACATTTGAAATAACAGTTCTGTCCGAACTATCTGTACTCTTACATTTTTATTCTGTTTCAAGATCAAAGTGAAAATTTAGAAAACTTAGCAAATTGCTTTAAAGTCTTCATTTTTTAAACAAGTTAGTCGCATTTCTTAAAATCACAAAATTCCAGTCTTTCATTTATGAGAAAATTTTTACTTCTAAGCCTCTTTTTTTCAGATTACAAATTTCTCTCTGTGCTTCCTGTGCTCTGTACTTCTGTGTATTTATTTTAAAATGGAGTTTCTTTGTAAAAGGCTTTGAAGAGGAAGAATTAAATATGTTATATGGGAAACTCCCATCATTAACATTGATTTACTAGACCATTTTGAGAATACTGTGGTTGAATTTGCATATTTAACTGCAATCTCAGCCTTATTCACAAAGTTCTTCAATGTGCATAACTTTGAACTGAGAGTTAATGACTTGAGTAAGTTCTGTACCAAGAAGACACCCAGGTGAGAGTTACATATATAAAAGAGTTTTAAATTATGGGGTATTTTGGGCTTCCTTTGAACAAAGTTATAACAGCACAGTGAATAAATTAGCAATTTCTATTTGAAATCAATCAAACCATTTGCATGACACCAGTGTAAGGTTCAGTCAAGATGTTTCTATAGCTGAGAGTGTGTTTTAGTATCAGTGAAATAATCAGGGGATTTCAGGAGATGAAAAGGTCTAATAGATAAAAAGTGTTACCCCTCAGCACACTGGCTACGAGTCAAGTGGTGGTGGTTGAATCCAACAGCACAGAGCTCTAATCTGGAGCAATGTATCATCCTGAGCTCATCCACAAGCATAAACACCCCAAAATCACTGCAAGCCTATTGCAAGTTGTCTGATTTTATCAGTCAGGTTTGCACCGTGTCAGCTGAGTGAGGCGTCAGCCACGCAGGAAAGAGAAATGACAACATGCAAATTATTTAACTAACAAAACATAGATTCACCACAAATTATCCATGAGCTATTCATAAAGGTAACACAGAATGACAGAATGTCCTGAGTTGGAAGGGACCCACAGAACATCCAGGAGGGCTCTTTAGGTCATTGTTATTTTATCCATTATCCCCCAATTGCTTTCTGCTATGCTGGGGTTCATCTATTTAATATCTGGATGCTTGGAGGATGGAAACTACTCATCCCTACTAATACCTCATGCCAAGGGCTGGAAGTTTTGATTAATTTGAGAATGTCCAACCAGCCAACATGGGCAGTTCTGGGGGTCTAGGCTGTTTTCCAAACTTTCTGACAAGTGAGCTGTTCCCTGTCCCATGATTGCCCCTTCCAGGGGTGGAGGCATCCTCATACCTCTTGCCTCCCATCCCATCATCTTCTGAAGAAGCAGCCCCCTGCAATTTCCAAAGCTCTCTGGAGAGCCAATCTCTCAGCCATGCTTAAAAATAAACTTTTCAGTCTGCATTCCCATGGGAAACACGTTGTTAGGAAAGGCAGGGAGTGAAAGGAATTAAATCATTGACACTATTAGCTCAAGTGGCCACTGCAGCTGGTCCAGTAAATGCCAAGCCAGGCAAAGCTCAGTCATTTTCCCTCACACACATTGTGTATAGTGGAACGAGAGTGTCTGCAGATTTATTAGCTTGTATATAACACTAAATTGATGAAAACATCCTCTAGGCAACTTCATCTACTTTCCACTTGCCATGTTCCCATGACAGTGACAACTTGTTGTGTTGCAGCTGACCTGTCAGCCTCTGCTACTCCCTGTTCATCGGGGGCTGTCAGTGGATGTGTATGAAGTGGGAGGTGAGCAGAATACAACAGGCAGTTACACACACATCCCTCCCAACCAGGCTGCTGAAAAACTGGCAAAGCTGACACTGGAGAGGTTATTGCTGGATCTTCACACAGAATCATCCCATACACCCTGTCCTGACAATGGACGGTATTGCTGCAAACATTTTCATTTAGCCATAAATAGTCAAATTTCTCAAGCTATGGTCCCAAAATAGCAGCCCTGGGTGTTTTCTGCTTTTGCAAATAAGTGGTGAAAGGGGCATTCATTAGATCCTCTTTTCCAGCTAAAACGGTGACCAGCACAAATCAGGTATCAGGCAAGGAGTGCTCCATTGTTACCGCAGATGTGTCAATCCCTGGAAACAAAAGAATCCGCACCCGTCTAGGAACAAGCTCCCGGTTAGTTAGCAATTCAGAATGACTTCCAAAAGCAATCCCTTAGTCTCCAATGATATCTGTCTGACAACTACTTAATCTCGGCAAGAGCTGTGTTAAACCAGCCTGTCATCATTGCTACCTCTCAGGTGTAGCTTGAAAAGGGAGAGAGAAAGAGAGAGATCTATGAGTTTCAATCACTTAGAAGAAATTATAACTTTTTTGAAGCCTGTATGCAGATAGCATTTCCCGTCTTGAATGGAAGATGACAGTTCCCATATAGACAGAATGGTACAATGCAAAATGCCAGCTTCCAGGTGATTCTATCCCATCTCCGAGGCTGTCGGGAGCTATCAAATTAATGTTGAAATAATTGTCACTTGTGAATACCTGCCAGTGTAACCAAGTCGGGTATTAAAAAAAAAAAAATCCCAATTGATCAGCCTCAAAAAATGTTCTGAATACTTAAGGAAAAAGTTTCACTGAGGTGTGACGGTGTTCCATATTCATTTTAGCAGAAGGATTTGTTTTAAGAACAGAAGCAATAATGAAAGTATTTATTTCTTCATTGAAGCAGTGTTAATACCATCACTGACTCTTTGATTGTTTAAAATTTTATGATAAAAGAAGCAAATAAAAATTAGCTAATGCCTAAACCTCTTGCTACTAGTCATTTGCAATAAATCTTCATGCCCTTCTCTCTCTCTGTCTCATTGTTATAAAAATTTCCATTTTGTTGAAGTTCCCTTTTATCTCTGCACATCCTTACAGGGGTTTTATTGGGGTTAACAGTTTTTCTAGGTCCTATTGCTGCAAACTCTAAAGTGCTCTTGGTGTCAAACGTAATGAAGAGCATGGATAGATCCACTGTGTCACTCCAGTCCCACTCTTAGCATTTCATAATAAATGACAGGATGGGAAAACTACATTCTCTATTCGTGGAACACATGCAGCAACAGCAACAGCATTGCACATTTTCTCTATATTGACTTGCCAATGTACCTACAGGAAAGAAGAGAGGAAAATATTGTCTGTGCAGCCTGAGAGCACTCCCAGCTCCCACTGAAACAACACTCAGTACGTGGCAGGTTTGAAATTTTGACATTCCTTCTAAACCTCTTGGAGGTTTCAGTATTCACCAAGCAAGCCTGAATAGCCAATCCATGGCAAATTATTGTATCCTCCTCTTTGAGAGACACCTCTCACCCTTTTGCCTTCATCATTTTTCAGAGGGCTAAATGCAGTGCACCCTGAACCAGCTGCATTTGAGGTCTGCAGCCAGCGCTGAGTCCAGCAGAGAACACCTTGGGAGGCTGTTCAGGAAGGCAGGACCCTGGACCAGTGCTCTGGGACCTGTGCTGGCCCTCACCTGAGTGCCAGGAACAGTCTGAGATCCCAACACACTTTCCTATATAGCAGAAGCAGATGAAAACACACATGGAAAAGATTTTTTTTTTTTTTATGTAAGTGAACACTTACCATTTTCTTTTACTTCTTTTATATATCTGTTGAAATTAATTCTATTACTGGCTCATTGGTTGGTTACTGAACATCAAGGGCAAGCAACTTTTCTTTCCTCCTGGAAGGCAAATATGCTGTGTGCTCAGTGTTCCCCAGTTCTCAATTCTGTATTTAACCTCCAGGCTGGTCCCACATGTGAGCCTTCAGCTGGGGGAATTTTAGTGAGCCATGACCAAACACTGGATACCACCATGCAGAACCCCTGTGTTACAACACAACAGGCTGAGACTGTCCATCTATGAAAATTATCTCGGAGCCCCACAATTCTCTGCTAAAGGTTCTTCTGTTTCTCTTTACTTCCTACAAGCCAGACACCTAAATTCCATTTTCTAAACTGATAAAATGAATTGTCTGTTAAGAACCTTTGTGCTTCAACTGATGAGGTCTTCTGAAATTAATTTTCAACCACGTAATATTTACAGTAATTTAACTATCTCTTCCCTATCTTATTAGATCTTATCAACAAGTACCTAAAGTTATTCATTTTCCTTAAACAGCTCTTAGAACTTGGACTATATTATGATTTTTGCCTTATGGAGCAAACTGTATCCATTCTATACTTGTACCTGGATAAATGAAATAATCATTTTGATCCTTGTGTGTGTGTGAACATGGAGAGAGAAAAAAATATCAGCCAGCAGAGATTTATATAGGAAATTTGTATGAAGTCTATCTGTGTTCACAGCCCTGTGCATTTACACAGTTAATACATATTGTATTTACTGTGCCTGCACATTTCTTTTCCTGTGTAGCTAAAAACCCCGACAGTGTTGTTCAGAGACAAAAGCAGAGGAACATTCCATATTTCAATTTCAGCCCATATATCTCCAAATTTTGGAGTCACCTTTGCCAAGGGATGAATGCATGCTTGAAAACTTTTCCCTTGGAAGCTCTACCCCACAAACTCCCTAACACAGTAATGACAAAGACAGCAGCTGTTTTCCCAGGCCTTTGCTGAATTATTCCAGCAGATTAAAATATACATGTATATATTTATGCCGACAAGAAGGAGGGAAAGTGCAACTTCTAGTCAATGCCTAAATTTCCTGCCTCCGAAGCCCAGCTGGAGAGCAGGAGTTATAACAGAAAACAGCAGCACAATTAGCTGGAGTTCTGTAGCTGTCTGCAGCAGACTGCTTGCTCCTGTCTCTCTATAGGTGGTCTCCCAGTTCATCAGTTCATAAATAAGTAATTTGAAATGTGTTCCTGGGGGAAATTTTCCTCCTTCTCTCCTGAACAGACTGTACTCATCAGTTTTCCTGTTCTCCAGGTACCTGGCGTTCTCATTTATAATGGCCAGAGGAACTATGCTGTTCTAATTCTTGCTTCATTACATTTCCTAATGCTTGTTTTCAGCAGCTTCACAACTCCACATTTCTTTATATATTGATAAAAAAAACTCTTTGCATATATTATTTATTGGCACTTTCATGTTAGCTTTACTGCTGATTTAAATGGAATATTTTTACATACAAAGTAAGACTGTGAAGTTGGTTTCAGGTCTGAGGTTTAGATATTTTGATTTAAATTATGTGAGGGGAGGAAAAAAAAAAACAATCAGCAAGAGAAATCATTGTCACTGGCCATTTCCCTCCCCTCCTCACCACAGAATCTCCAGACAGATAGAAAGCACATACCAATGCTTCCACAGAAGGGAACATGTTGTTCTTTAGAGAAAAACATAAAGACCAAATAAAAAGCTTAAGGAACCAGTTTACAAAGGTCTTAGGTAGTCAAGGATGCAGCAGGATGTACAAAAACTCGGCAAGTAAGTGCCTAATCCTAAATGAACAGCAAAGGAAATCAGGCACCCAATTCACTTAGCTCATTTGAAAATACCTGTAGTGATGATTGGTGTGAGGAACGGGGTCCATTGGCATGTAAGAAAAACATGATTTATCCACTGGTGGGAAGGATAACAATGTTAATACAAGCACTGAGGTAAAACAAAGCAGCCTGAACCCAGGAAAGGGAGTAGGAAACAGCCAGGTTAAGCATTTTGGAAGCTTTGTTCAATAATCTGATTATGTGACAACAACGAGCCTGATCAGTGCTGGGAGTGGATGGACAAGGCTGCAGCACTGACAGCCCTGTGACCCCACAGCCTGCTCTGGGAGGGTGCAGCAGCAGCCAGCACGGCACTGCCAGGGCTAATTGAGGAGCATGGTGCCAGCACTGGCACAGGAGCCAAAATGTTTCCTGGAGACACAACACGGGGGTCCTGAGCTACAAACTGGTTTCAGAGTGGTAAAGACCAACACTTCAAGGCTTGGCTGCCCACAACAGGCAAATATTTGAGTTGCTGCACAAACTCTCCTGTCCTTTCACAGCCGCCAACAAACACCTCAACAAAACTCAGTGTGTGCATCTGACTTTAACTTGTCTGCTTCTCCTTCCTCTGTAGAACAAAAGGGAAGTCTTGCAGCCTCAAAAGCCTCGGTGAGATGGAATTGCTGCTCCCCAGGAAGTCCAGCTCAGGCACTGACAGACCCTGGAGTGGAATTAGGGATGCAAAGCAAGAGCGTGTCTCTATATTGCCTGGAATTACTGTGATTTTATATTGCTCTTTTTGGACTTAATCAAAGACACCCATTGACTGCATGGATGATCGATCAGGCTTTGCTTTTTGCCATATTACTCTAATCAATGGCACTAATATATTACACAGAACAGTTCACCAAATGACAGATTTAGAAGCATCTATCTTTTCCCTTAAGAAATTACTCTGAAAACACCTAATGAAGAAGCACTTATTATTGCTTCTAGCTAGGGCCAAATGTTGCTCTTAATTAAACCAGTGAAAATTCAGAATTGGGCTGTTGAGTTCAATAATTGGCTTGTGGATGCCAGTTACAATTTTGATTTTCTTATATTGCAGAAGCAGATGAAAACATACATGGAAAAGATTTTTTTTTTATGTAAGTGAACACTTATCATTTTCTTTTACTTCTTTTATATATCTGTTGAAATTAATTCTATTACTGGCTCATTGGTTGGTTACTGAACAGTTTATTTTTAAAGAAATATGAAAAATATTTTAACTTTTAAAAATAGAAGGGCTGCTATGCAAACTGAACTGGGCAGCCTTAAATAGCAAGTCAGTATTTTTCTTTGATGAAAGACATCAACATCATAGTTAGGCAAGCCAAAATCCAGTCCTTTCTCTACCTTATTAGACAAAAATTAGTTCACAATCAACGTAGAACTGCCAAGCTCAGGTCTTCAGGCACCCCAAAGCAGGTCTTCAGATATGATCAGTTTTGCTTGAAAAACTAGGATTCAAAATACTTAGAGTCCCTTTGTGCTTTTATTTACGGTTGCACTAAGATTGACCAGAGTTCTTCCACCTGCCAGGATATTTTTCTCCTTTGCCACAAAAGCAGGTACTTACACTGTGCCTGGAGCTGGAGTTTTTTAAACATGGCAACTATTTTGATATCCATAGTCATGGATTATACAAATTTACAAAACATTAATAACAAAAAAATTAAAAAGCAGAAACAAGAGTTGATGGCAATTGGTATTTTCCAAGAGTTATTAAAATTATTCAGTGAGAGGTGAAGGGGGAATACTTTGTAAACCTGAAAAAAATCCCCATCATAATTAAAATAATCTTCTTTTCTTCTGGGATTTTCTTTGGTGGAAAGGGAATTCTGTCACCCAACTGCTGCTGAATTTCTGTGTTAGCTTTAATTATTTGCTGGTTACCTGCATAGCTCAGCAGTCATAGCTGGAACTAGGTTTTTCAGAAA
This sequence comes from Cettia cetti, assembly GCA_013401135.1. Classification (NCBI taxonomy): domain Eukaryota; kingdom Metazoa; phylum Chordata; class Aves; order Passeriformes; family Sylviidae; genus Cettia; species Cettia cetti. The sequence goes on from VZUI01038999.1 coordinate 26,165, forward strand.
AGCTCCCTACCCATTTCTGCTCTTGCAATGAAGTTCATGCCATTGGATCCTGCCTAAACTTCTGAAAAAAATATTATTCTTAATGGGTACAGAAAAAAAGGAAACTTGTTGTTTCTTCTGCAGGCTGAACTAGCAAAGAAAACAAACTGAGAGAAAAGGCTGGAAAGAAATGTTTTTAGCAGACTACTTGCAAAATGAAATCAAAACATCTTTCAGAGGCTTTCCTTGAAAGGGATGTGGCCGGAGGAGGAGGGGGAGCAGGAGGAGCCAGGCTCCAGCAAGGCACAGCTGCTTCATTCTGTGACTGTAGGGCTCTGGTACTGCAGGGCTCCGCTGTGCCCCTCACTTGGGCCACTCTTTTTCAAATTTCAGTAGCCCCCAAACCACAGCAGCTCAACGTGGGTGCTCAGGGTGCTGGCAGGGACAAAGAGACAGAGGCAGAGCAAAGCTGACAGCTGACAAACCTTGTGGATGAGAGGAGCAGAGAGAGGGGCATTTGTTGCATCCTCGGACATCCCCGTCCTCGTGCTGCCAGCTCCACGTGTGCCCCTCACTCCCTCCCATAGTAATATTCCAGGTAGGGAAGACACCAAACAGGCTCCTTGGCTCCAGGAACTGCTTATCTGACGTCCTCCTCAAAGGAGGAGATGAGCCTATTTGCATTTTCCCACTGAAGCATGGAGGGATGTTCCTCGTTACATTATTCCGTGCGCTCAGGTTTGCCCCAGGCCTGCTCGTAGGCTGCAAGAGCTCTGAAAACACCTGCATCCTTCCCACTTAAATGCACGCTTCAGACAAATCTTTTTGGAGGCTTTCAAAAGATATAGACTAATATTTTGCCATGCTCACATGTATTTTTTTTCCCTATGAGATTGCTGAAAACAGAAATTAACCACTTGATTCCCATTTACTCCCCTTCCTTGGACTACTCTTTTATCTGTAAAAGCTTTCCCCTAGGTTAGGCTTTGAATGAGCATCTTCCTCCACAGGAAAAAAAAATAAAAAACAACAAACTCAAACCAACCAAACCTTTGGAAATCCACTGTAATTCAAGCAGCTGTCACATACCTGAATGAAAGATTCAAGGGAACTTTTCTATTGGAATAGACTTGGCACATTCCTTGTTAGAAAATTCAAAATCCATTAAGCCATCTCTCCTACAGATTTATTCTCTCTGCTGAAAACATCCTGAAAATTTATTACAACACACAAAGCTACCACTTCAAAAATGGTTCAAGGCAGCTTCCCTTCGTGTGGGTCTGTTCCCTGCTACAAAGGTTAGAAAGATTGCTGGGACTTGATCCAAACTTTACTGAAGTAAAGGCAAGGATCCTTACATGAGTCCATGTGCATCCATCCCAGGCTGAGTGGAGAAGAAGCTTTTCTGTCTACAAGTAATTGCTCAAAAAATTCTGCCTGGATGAGAATAAATCTGGATGGATGAGAATAAACTTCAGAGGACCTGAGTTTAAAAATCAGTGGCTGCAATAGTAAGTGGTGCCTATGGAAAAAGCTGGGTGCTCTCCCCACACTGCAGTAAACTGTTGGATGCACTGCCTTTCCCTGTGTCTGGGAGGCTCCCAGCCTCCCCTGTGACTCAGTTTCCCCATCATGGAAAGCTGTGAGGCCAAGTCTTCACCAAAGGCACAGCATGAGGGCTCCTGAAGCACATCAGTGCTGCACACTGTGGTGAATATTATTATTTACACTTGGACTTAATTGCACAGTGCGTGTACACGATTGTGCACATGCACATGTGGTTACCTTGGTGACAGCTTTATTCTGATATGAAGTGGCCATAAGAAAACACCATAGGGGATTGGCAGGAATAAGGGCAAGAGACAAATTAGTTCCCATCAGGATCAGCTACCGAGAGCCTGATGCCAAGTTACATAACAGGGGGCAAAAAGTCAGTGTTCCTTCCCCACGTTTCCTTGGTAGAACACAAATGTCCCCAAGTCTTCCCTCTCCCATCATCTTTTAGTGTCGCTTCATTAAGGATAGAGTGAGGATTTTTCTAATGCACTCAGTAATTTCCCAGTCTCTCTCCTAAACGATGATTTCATGTGTAACTGGCAGGAGATGAAATTTTAACAGATTGAATCTCTCTCTCTCCTCTGCGTGCGCATGCACGCACATTCTTTCAGTCCCCAGATAGAAACTGTAATTCCCCTATATAAAAATGGGGGAAAAACATTTTTTTTCCTCCTTTTCAAATGTATAACATAGTTGTGAAGGCTAATTATAAAATAATGTTTATACCTTGGAGACCTAGACAGGAGGTTACGAAAATGCTTTAAAAGTCCCAGTGCTGCAATAGAAGAATTTCATTAACTGAAACAAAGCAGAGCTGGTGAAAGTTTGAAAAACAAAGTATGCAAAACATTAAAAAAAAACAAAGCCAAATCTATTTACTGGTCTGGTACATATCAAACTTTCAAGGTTCACGGTGATTCCTTCACATTCCTAAGTGAAAAATGCAATTACGAGGTTCACTTTTCTTGCTAAAATCTTGGCTTTGAAATGGCTTTTTCCTTTCAAGCCTGGAGGAAGTGCGGTGCGGACTGGTTCCTCTAAAGAGGTTTAAGTGCTGCTATCCCACTCATAACCCTGCAGGATGAGATCTGTGTAACCCAGGCTGTGCAGAGAGTGCCTGCACCAGGACATGATCTGGTGGGGCCAGTTTGGGATACAGATGTTCTGGGAGTCAACTCTCCCCCTGCACAGGACACGTTGGCACTGCAGCATTGTCCAAAGGACCTGTGAAGAGGAGATGAACCCTGACACGTGGTCTTTATCTCAGAGTGAAACTGGCTCACAGCACTGTCCCACCAAGGGAATGTCATGTTTTACAATTGCCATTTGCTCACTGCAGTGAGCCCTGCCTGCCTGGGCCTCGGGCAGGCAGCAACAGCCCAGCCCTGCCATTTCACGGCTGCTATTTGCTGCCTCCAAAAGTAGCAAATAAGAGCAGAACCAACAGCATCTGGCCTGACTCCTCATCCTCCCGGACACAGTGAGGCTCTTACCTCTGGGACACGGAGTTCTTCCTTTCCCTTCTCTACAGCACATTCCCAATGCCCAATGCATCCCCTGGAAGGATCATTCCCAGTAAGGGAGTGCTGGGTTTTGGGGCATCTGACCCTGCTGCTCATTTTGACAAGGTCTGTCCTATGCAGGTGAGGTTTGAGCTTTCTTGCCTCAAACTGAGGACACCTCCTGGCTGGGATCACTCAACTCCCAGATGCACAGTTTTTGTCATGGAAAAGTTGTGCTTAATGCCTTACACTGTCACGATCTTCCTATTTTTCCATGAACCTCTCAATTCCCATCTGTAAAATAGGGAAAATAACACTTCCTTAACTCCCAGGGGAGCTATGAAGGTGGAAAGCACTGAAGAGCGAGTGGCATTCGGAAGGGTTGCAGCTGGAGCCTCCCAGTTAGCTACAGGATGGGCTATAACTGCAGTGATAGATGTGTGTATACACACACACAGTTCTAAAAGCCTTCAAGAGCATAAATCTGGTTTGAAATCTTGCCCTCGCCTCTGAGGTCTCTGACTACTGATTCCACCTAAGAATAAGTGTTAGTAAAAGATGTCAGATCCCGAGCCAAGGCAGTCTAAAAGTATTTAACGTCTTGCATATCAGAGAATTCATTTTATTTTGGCTCACAAAGGACAGCCTTTTTGACAAATATATCAAACTCCTTCCTCCTAATCACAAGGGGCAGGGCGACCCATTAAAGGAGTAAGATGTTCATCCATGTGACAAGCACAGTCGTTTAATGAAACACAACTAAAAAAGCTTCAAAATCTCTGCCATTAAAGTGGCTCTGATTTTTTAACTGAGACTTCAATGAGACAAAAATCATGTTTTTAATGCTAAATATAGCCCCACAAATGCTGAAAGTTTTGCACAAAGAAAGCAGGCTGCAAATTTTCAAAGGCACGTTATTTTTCGTACCTTTTTTTTTTTCCTGATTAGTGCATAGGATTTAACCGATTTTGCTGAATGTTTGTTTGAGGTATTCTTCTTTAATGAGGAAATTCAAAATTTTCCAGGGAAAGATATTTCCTGAATTTCAATTGATCTGACTCACAAAACTGAAGATAACTGCTTTGCAAAAACCAAAACCAAAATTTAAAGAACACTGGAATTTACACAAACCTTCTAAAAACTTGTGCTTTTAACACCTAAAGAAAAGCTCTGTGGATAATAAAATACAAATCAAATTGAAAAAAAAAATGTTGGAAGCAGAACCTTCTCATCCTTATTAAAAGAACTCTTTAATTCTTCAGGATTTTTATACCATTGTGTGGCATTGTTTGAGCAACAATTTGAGTCTGTTTGTATTTTATTGAGGCCACTTGACCTTTCCCAGGCCTATAGAGTTTTGCTGTCTGTTTCTGAAGAGAGAATATAAACTCTAGGAATGGCAGTATCACACTCACCACCAGGCACTTGGATTTAAATAAAAATTTAAAAAATGCTTTAAATTTGAATACCTTGTGGTGAGATCTGTGTCACACAAACAAGGAGAATTGCGTCCTGGAGCAAACTTGCTTCCTGAGCAAACTTGTTTTTCCTCCTTTTTAAGTAGCCTGGGAGATTTGTGCTGAACTGACAGCAGTGTTACATCCAGGCAACTTCATTAGAGCCTTTGGATCTATTCCTAATTATTTACTTTTAATTTCTCGAGAGGACAGTCAGCCCCTCACTTGGGTTTTTTAAAAATATATTTATTTATTTGCTTTGTATATTTTCCTCTCTGCTAGAAAATGGAATAGCAAAGAAACATAAGTGAATTGTCCATTTGAGAAAGTGGCTCTGGAGTTACAGTTCCTCCGAGGGCCTGCATTGGGGTCCCATAAAACTCAAGGTGGGCTCACAGGCTAGTGAAAATTTACTTAAGGGCATGAGTAGCAGGAACAACAGAATACACCAAGTGTGAGTCCTTTGCCCTCTTTTCACCTTAAAAAAACAGTTGAAGGAGGAATAAGAATGACAGTGAAGGGAATAAAAATCAGGAAGGTATAGAAAATTATGTCAGAAAAATCTCTTTCTTCTCCAGTTTGACAACACCTTTCTTTCAGACCAGGCCAGGATCTCACTTCTTACTGATTCAAGGGAAGACAACAATTCCTCTGGTGAGGAAAATGAGAGCTTTTCCTTGAATGTGTCCACGGTTTCTCCTGCCAGGAGCCGGGCACAGCTTCTATCACTCTGAGATGAGGGGTCCCTGTTATAGCAACCTGCTCTGTAATGAACCTGCAGTCCCCTGCTAATTAAAACCTCTTGATCTGATCCACGCCCTGAGCTGCTCCCAGGCTGGCAGGAGCATGAGTCACAATTTGATTTCATTGTGGAGGAAGCACATTTGGAGGGCTGGGCTTTGTTTGCTTGGAAAAGTCACCAGAGGAAGGGAGGATGGGTGATTGACAGCTGTCAGTGACAGGTTTGGCTCACATTAACACTCCCTTCCTGCTCCCCACCTCCAAGTGCACCCACAGAGCCAGGACTGAGAATCTGTGAAGGTTTCACTGCCTCAAAAAATCTGCTTGGGTTGTGTGTCACATCAAATCCAGATTACAACACAGCCAGGGCTTGAAGACTGCCCCATGGTTGATTATTTGCTGATATTTCCTATTTAGTTTAAAACAACATACTGATTGTATCAGCCATAAAGCTTTATGGAGGTTAGTTTATTCCCCCCTTCAAATGGACTGTTCTCCTCTCTGTCATAAAGTTAATTTTATAGTCTTTGTTCATTTTCCTAATCTGCAAATTACATCCTCCTGTACTCTGATTACTTACTATTGGAAAAACAGACCTTCTATATTTCCCCTCTGCTTCCAGTTTGAATATTCTTTGTATTATCTTGATGACCTTAATCTCTTTTTTTTCCCCCACTGGCCTTTCAAGGAAGCAGCAAATGCACCAGCAACACTAAGTGTGTCGGCCAGAAAAAACACTCTCAGCTCCTGCTCTGTGCTTAGTTCATCTGACTCCCATCTCCTTTTTCTTCCCTTTTTTTCTTTTCTCTTTTTTTTTCCTCCCCTCCTCCTCCAACAGCAAATAGTGTGGGAAGAAAAGGAACTGTGGCAGGGAGGATTTGGCATCCTTGTAGAAATCCTTCATTTCCTATTGGAAAAGAAGGCAGTTTAATATATTAGAAAGCAAGGTATGAATATGCCAGAAACTGACTATTGAACACGTTGCAACAAACAGGTCATTTTCTGTTTAAAGATACATTCATTTTGTAAGAAGTGTGTTGAGGCACATGCTCATTTTTGCTTATAATGGCCACATCCCAGCAGTGGGAACAAGAGGAGTCTGATGGGAATTCTTGCCTGGGCATCACTGAAGTCCTGCTTGAACTTCAAAAATAAGGCACAGGCTGGTTTCAGACTGCTCCATGTCCTTGTGCTACTGGATGGGCATTCCCAGATGTAACTGTGAATCCATACTGGCAAGCTGGAGAAAGAAGCCCTGAGGAGAAAAAACAAAAGTGTGGTCCCATCCCAAACCGAAGTTCTTCATCACTGTGGGGTATTGTCTACCTGTGGTTTCCAACCTTTTTCTCATTGTACATCTCTAAAAATACGGCTGCACGTGAGCTGACTGTCTGTAAACTTATTTTTCTTGATTTACTTTTGCAAATCCTTCTGAAAGTACCTATAAATACCATGGGATTCAATGGACTGTGGTTTGAACATCACAGTACAGAATTCATCCTCTGCATAAGATGTGGCTATTATTTATTTACAGGCTACACAGTGGGTAAATCAAACCACACACATTATTGTCAAAATGCTGGACCCTGGTCGCTGTCCTCTCTGGGTGAAGCATCCCTGAGCATGTCCTGTGAAGCTCCAAATATTCCAATCAACATTGATGGAAACACCCACATTCTCTCTGTTGGGACTACTGGAGCTTTACCTGTGATGTCTAACCCCAGTTCGTGGCCAGAGGAATGTCCCTGGGAGAGGCCAGCACGTGGGGCTCAGCAGTTCCCAACAGCCTGGTGAGAAGTCCCTGAAAATAGGTTTTACCTCCTGGAGGATGCAAGGGCTAAAATCTGTGCACTCCTCAGGTGGGAATTCACCTGCTTCCCTGCTGTCTGTGTGTTCCCACACTCAGCTCCTTTGCCTGTCTCCCTCCAGCTGCATTTCCCACCCTGCCCACAGCCACCTCTGCTCTTCCCTCCGCCTTTCTCCCCTTGCCCAACCTCCCCGGCCCTGCCTCTGCTGCCAGCTCAGCCTCTCCTCCCTTGAGCTCACTCATCCCACTCTTCCCTTCTCTAGTCCCCTCTGTTCTCTCCCCTCCTCTCTGTCCCATTTCCATCCTTTTCTTTCCCGACCTCCAAATGTCTTTTTTTCTTTTTCCCCCCAACTTTCATTCAATTTTAAAACCTTCTCAGAAGTCCTGTCTGTTTCTCTCCCTTGCTACCTTCCACCTCTCCCATCTCTCCTGCCTCGTCTCCTCTCCTCCAGTGCAATACTGAGGGAGCTGCTGTTCACAATCCCACTTTTCCATGCAGTTTTCCACTGCTCATGTGGCCCTCACTTGCAAGCAGCAGCTCCAGCCGGAAAAAATAAGACACCAATTAATTCTAACAGCCAACTTTTTGCTTAAAAGCCTTACATTATTTCACATTAAAGACCAGCAGCCTCTGTCTGCCTGCAAAGTACCCCGTGCCAGGAACATATTTATAGGAGGACTTGTGGAAGGAAGGGGTTGGGGTTTGTTTCTTTTTTACCACTAGTAAACACAGAGATACGGGGATTGTTTCATTTCAAATGCATGTGCAAATTCTCCAGGGCGCAGCTCGGGGGCCGGAGCAGGAATGGGGCTTTATTTGTAAGCTGTTAGTCTTGGCAACTCCACGAAATGTTTTCCCCCAAATGTATTTTACACTCATAATTACTGCATGGTGGGTTTATATCAAATCCCTATAACTTCAGATGTGTGACACAATCTATTAAAACCTATACATAATTCAGGGGCACGTTTGGGGGCGGGGGTGGCTGCGGGGAGCGGGGCCGGGGCTGCTCCGGCGGGGCCGTTCCTGAGCTGCCAGCGCCATCTATAGCCGGGCTCGGCCGCCCCCGAGCCCCCCGCTGCCACCGCGGGGCTTTCGGACCGCCCTGCCCCGGCCCGGGGCTCTCCGGGAGGCTCAGGCTGCCCTGAGCATCACCCGGCTTACCCCCGCACACCCCATTCCCGGCATCCCCCTATCCCCGCATCCCGCACCCCCGCATCCCCGCATCCCCGCATCCTTCACCCCGCATCCCGCATCACCGCATCCCACATCCCTCATCCCGCATCCCTCATCACGCATCCCTCATCACGCATCCTTCACCCCGCATCCCCCATTTCCTCATCCCGCATCCCGCATCCCGCATCCCCGCATCCTTCACCCCGCACCCCTCATTTCCTCATCCCGCATCCCCCATTTCCTCATCCCGTATCCCGGCCCGTGTCGCATCCCGTGTCCCAGCTCGGCTGCAGCACCGCGGCCCTGGCTGAGCTGCTTCCTTGCAGGACAGATCCCTCTCACGTTTGTTTTCCTTTTCCTGCTGTTGCTGCCTCCCCAAGTGGCCTTGGGCGAGCCGGAGCCACCGGCCGGGTCAGAGCCGGGGTAATCTGGCTCAGGAGCTGTTGTGACAAATGCCCAGGGCAGGATGGAGAAAGGAGAGGCTAAGAAATACCAGAGTGGGCATTTATTAGAAGGGGGGGGAATAAACTCTTGCTTTTTTGCAATACTTTCCTCAGTTGCCCTTGTCCAGCAAAGGAGCTGTCTCCTTCACAAGAACAAGGCGACAGGATGACTTGAACAGTAATTTCAACCAAGATCTGAGCTGTCCCCAGGGAGGATGGAGAGGTGGTTGGTTCTTTGTTGAATTGGTGAGTGTTGGATTGGTCCCAGTGTGAATAGAACTGAGTATTTGCAATCCAGGCAAATATTAAAGAGAATGTGGTGGGAGGGAAGGAGAATTTCACCAAAAGAAAGCTCAGGCCTCCTCAGGATGAGGAACCTGCTACACCTGGAAAAGAGCCACCAAAGATCTGTTAGGTATTCAAAATACTGAATTGCTGTTCTGCAAAGACTTAAAAAAAAAAAAAATAGAGCTACATTTAAAAGAGGAAAACAACATCAAACAATGATACAGGTGTTGCCTTTCACACTCTGGTTCTTCTCTCTGCCACTCCTGCCAAGAGGGAAGTTGCTACCTCAGAGATGGTACCTGAGCATTGCAGGGAGAGGAATGTGGAAGCACCCCTGACAGATCACAGAATCAGAATATTCTGAGCTGGAAGGGACCCACAGGGATCGTTGAGTCCAGCTCTTCAGTGAGTGGCCGTGCAGGGATCAAAGCCACAACCTGGAGCAGAGGAGTTAACAGGCCTGACCCCCCTGGCTGCAGGAGCTTTATCAGGGGGCTGTTTCCAAGCCAAGTAATATCCACCAAAGACGGTCAAATCTAACATGCTTTCTTGCATTATTCCTCACCCTAAATGAAGCAGTTTGGTAAAGTTGATGTGGCCAGCACTGTTTTCCAAGGGTGTTAGGACAATAGTGAGGTGGAAGGGATGGGTTACCCACCTTGTGACAGAGTATCTCTACCTGACTCCACTATAAACCAGGTTACCAGTACATTTCACAGCCTGAAGGACCAAACACAGCATTTCATCACTGCTTGTCACACAATAGAGACACCCCATCTTTTACACCTCACTGAAGACAGTTGAAGCTCATGCTAAGCCTTGTGTGCACACTCAACAGCACTGGATGAAAGGATCTTTCCAAAATTCATCTTGACCCCTGGAAACTCCAAATTTTTGTAGCAAACTGAAAATTCACATTTGCTTCTCTCCTGTTCTCTTCTTGACAAACCCCAGGTCAAAGTTCCCTGCTTCAAGAGGTGCTCCAAAGGCCTCACCACCAGCTTTGGAAATAAAACACTCAGTGTTTCCTAACTGAGATGCCTGCTGACCTCTTCTCTTATGTAACATAAAACTTTCACACCTCAGCTTCTCTGGCTTTCTTAAAGTAACACTTGGAAACACAAACCAGCCAGCACCTCAGGGAGCCAGGGCACTTGGCTGAGGCACTGCCCTGCTGCTAAGCCACAGCTACACAGCAGGAGCCAGAGGACCAGACAATAGACTTGGGAACAATGCAGGTAAGGGCTCCTTGCTAGGCAATAGAATCCACTGGCCATTGCTGCTTCTCCCAGACACCTTCCAGGTCACCATAGCCAGGCTTTTCACCTCCTCTTCACCTCCTACTCCTGTCCAACATTTTGCCTGTCCCCTTCCTCAGCTGCCTTCTGAAGGCAATCCTAAAATGCATCAGTAACAACTCTGGCAGAGCTGCATCAGACATTTGCTGAGCAGAGAGAACATAACTGGAGAAGATCTTGGAAAATGAGTGTCCTCACATGCAGTAGGTGCTCACAGAAGAAATGAGACTGAGTTCCAGCTTATCTGGGCTCTGGTCAAAGTACCATTGCCACAGAACTGAAGCATGACAGGTTCCTTTGCAGTGTGGAAATTGGCAACCACATTTAATTCTGGAGGAGACAGGACTGAAAACATCGATTGCTCTGGATTTGTGTTTCCTGGCATTTTCCAATACATTTCACATGCTGTGTTCCTGGTGTTTAAAAGTGTGATAAAGCCATATCCTCAGTGGGGAGAGATTCCTTTGCCTTTCCTACAGCTAGTGCTGGTTCTTGAGGGGCAGCTGGGGCTGCTCCATCTCTCCCAGGTTGGGGTGGGGTTTTGTGGATCACAGGGGCAGCACAGGGGATGGTGGCCAGGTCAGGGAGCTGCCATCAGCACACACTCCCAGTGTGCACAGCAGGAACTGAATATTGATTCCTAGCAAGTATTGCATCACCAAGCTCATTTTTGCTTTTCCAGGTGTCACACAAAGCATGAACTGCAGCTCAAATCCCAGAATGCCCCTTATTGGCATTTCTTACTGCAGTGAAAGTGCAGTTTTGTTCTGAAAAGGAGCTCTATACGTGGTACTATTGGGTTCCACATTTACTGTATCTTAGTGACTTCCCAGAAAATTGCCTTAGCCTGCACACAAAGGAGTCTCTCTTTAGTTGTAAATTAAACCCGAGATCTAAATGTGACTTTGGGTTCTGTTGCCACCAGGAATGAAGACTCTGCAACTGCATCGTTGCTAATTGTTCTGTCAATTACTGCAAATTAGTTTGCTCATATTTATTTATTGCTGTGCTATCAAAATTGCACTCAGAGCTTTGCAACATCCCAATAACCACAGCCTTGCTCTGGAATTTGCAGCTTTCCTTTGGTTTGCTCAAACACAGCTCTATCTGCTGGTGCTGCAAGGGAGGCAAAGGAGGTCAGGGTCAAATCCAGCATCCACCAGACAGGCACCAATGAGTGTTGCATCTGACCTTTGGCAGGTGTTGAAGGAAGTGTTAGTTTTAAAAAAGTTGGCAGGTTTTCTCTCTGTTTGTTTTGGTTTGTTTTGGTTTTGGTTTGGCTTTTAGGTATTTTTTTCCCTGAGGTCCCATGATTTTAAATGGGGAAAAATCCAATTTACAAGCAACCTCCCCTAGCCAAAAGATCTTCTTCCTTTTACTGTAATTAGGCAAAGCCTGCCAGGTGAACTCAGGTGAGCAGTATATAAACCCAGTTAATATAACAACGACACGTGTGATTGTGTGTAACGTGGCAGGCAATTGGGCACTAAACAGGAGCATTAGTGGTCACTGCACATGATAACTCACTGTGACACCTCTCTCTTTCCACTGTACAGAAAGAAAGAAAACAGAATAATATCTTACCCTGTATTTTACAAAAAGCTTGTCATTAAAGAAGTGTAATTTTCTGTTCCAAGCTCGACAGACGGTTCTTTTGCATAAAATATTCTCCGGCTCTCTGCCCCTTATTCCCTAAGGCCTGGTTCCCAAAAGACATCAGTCCCCTTTAGAACAACCTCCAGAGGAACGAGGTGCTCCAATTCACCTAAAATTCAGGGATATCGAGTCTGACAGCTCCACATGCTGATCTCCTGGTCTAAAATTCCCTCTGCTTTTCAGATTCCCAACAGCTGAACTCTTCATCAAGCAATTCGAGTTGTTTGCATATTAGAAAACAATCAGTACACATCAAGTAAAATACCAATATAGATTTATTTCCACAAAAACCTATGTATTTTTGTATAAATGTATCAGTTATAAAATGTATCAAGCCTGACAAATAAACATTTTATTATGTAGAGATGTAATACTAAAGTTATTCATCATCTTGCAGTGAAGAACTATTTTATCGTAAATATCTAATTTTTATGGTTTTATAGAATGTTTGAAATATTTTGCACAAAATGTTCTTAATAAAAAAAAAATCACCTTTTCTCCCTGAAACAAAGTTTGTCATTAAAAATTGTTAACTTAATTAACATAATCCATTTTTCTTGGCATTCCCTGTGCCTGCTTCTGCTGATACTGTTATTAAAGATTTGATCAGAATGATGTTTCAAATTATTTTAAAATTTGTTTTCAAATGCAATTGTTTCAAAATGCAATCTTTTCTTCCAGGAAAGTCCTATTAAAAAAAAAAAAAATGAAAAAGAAACTTGAAAAGGGATTCTGGAAAAGGTCTGGAGGTTTTTTGGAACATATTGCAGAAAGATATTTTTTTAAATACCTGAAGTGTAAAATAACTATATATTTAATACTAGAGAGAAGACAATGTACAATTATTTACGGTATTTTCTGAAAATGGTTTCTTTAGTTTTGAGCATCTTTCTGCATTTCTGTTTCTGGGGAAGGCATGATTTGTTAGAACTTTTTGGATCATCCATCATTTAATATTCTTTCACCTTTTACAACACCAAAGCTTGGCTGGATTACCACTGCTGAGAAAACACAAACACATTTATAGAATAGATGTGTTTATTTTAGTGCACATTATAGGTGTGCACGCAGAAGAGCATTCCCTGGGAAATGTGTTCCTATAACATATAACTATATAATCTACTCTCTGCAAAGTAATGCTTACTCACAGATAATTGTGTATAGGAGGGATAGAGGCGAAATCCTTCATCTCTGTGCAATTTTGTGAGCCAGGGCTTTGCAAATGGAAGTTCAATAGAGCCACCCTGGCTGGAGCACAGCGCTCGCCGGAGCTGCACAATTCTTATCTCGCTGGTGGCTCTCGCAAGGGAAGATATGAAAGTCTCATTCTTTCATAAGAGAGCTGCATGGAATTGAGGATTGTATGGTTCTGGGGAGACTCACTGTATAATATCAGAAATTGCTAGACATTTGAAGACAGAAATGTCTTTCTCCTTTGAGTATTGCATCCTAAGTGCCAGCCAGAAATGATTTATACACGCTCCTCCTTATTATGGACTACACATAATAAGGGCATGATAGAAATCGTATCTGCATAGATTCAGGCAGTTCCAGGAGATCTGCTGCCAGTTTTGTTTGACAAGACACTCAATCAAGTGAAAAGGTTCAAAATATTTCAGGAGGAGCCTCCTGCATTTTTAAGACCCAATATTTGCATCCACGTAAGAGAAATCCTAAATGAGAGCAACATTAGGCTGTATTCACCCCAAGTTGCATTTTGCAAAGAGGAAAATATTTTGAGCATGACTGCCAGCATCTTAAAATAAATATTTTATTCATTTCATAATTTCAATAAGATCCAACACATTCCTGTTTCTTTTTTCCTTCATTGGAAAAATGTGAAACAGGATAATAATGTGCTGGGAAAAGAATCTCAGAACCCTTTTTATACGTTATTTTATTAATTGGGCTGAGGGAGTTCCATTATACTCTTTATTGCCTCTACAGCTCTCTTCAAATCCTACTTGATCTTTGAAATGCAGGTCATTTTCCAAAGAAGCAGATGCATAAAGAAAAACAGAGCACTTGTGAGGATTTAATGCAGACAGAAATTACAGTGATGGGAATTGACATTCTTTAGAGTGCATCAGATTTTCCATGGAATGTTCCACTGCTCCCATGGAGACCCAGTTCATCCAAACTTCAGCAGTCCCATTACAGTGAGTAAAACTACTCAAAGGAGTAAAGCTTCACAGGACTCACCTCTGACAGGCAAGGAAGGAGGATAGATCTTGACCTTAAAAACCCAAAAGCAGCTCAGCCTGAGGGGTTGGCTTGGCTGCTGCTCATAGAGCTAAACCACCCCACCACCTCCCACATCTTGAAAATCCATGGACATGCAAGTCATTAGGCTGCTCCTAGAAAAGCTCTTTTTCTGAGATAATATCAAGCAGCAAAATCTGAGTCATGTGTAGGCCAAGAGGCTGTGCCAGAGCAAAGCACTGAGGAGTAAAACATCCACTCTTCCTGCACTTACTGCACTGACAGCTTGATAAAGTGGTTCAAGGCATAATGTTCAAACAGAGGGAGGAAAAAAAATTAAAAATGTAATAATAAAGTTAAATGTAACTGTTTTAAAGTATAATTCTTTGGAGAGCTCAGTTTTATGTTGGGCCGGCATTTGAAGCTGCGCTAGTCATTATTAACGGGAAGCACAGATAGAGGAGATTTAAATCACTAAAGTAATAAAATCTGAACGAGGGCTAGCACCTTGAAAGGCTCTTGGAGAGAAGATTGCATACAAATGCAATTAAAACGATGCTTATAAAATACTAAGATGTTAATTGGGTTTAGTCCCAGAAGCCCCAGCAGTACAGTATGTCAGAAGTTAGCTGGTTTGAAGTTTAAAAAGAGTGGTTTAATTTGTACACCTTGTCCTAATTACGAAGCTCTCTGCAGCCTGTGTATCGGCATGGTTTATTGTAGCTTAGAGCTTTGTAAAACAAACACACACCAGTTAATTGGGTTATTGCAATGGAAAATTGGGCTGCAGGACTGAAACCCTCCTTGCTAGTGTTTTTTTACAGCTTGTAATGAACGCTCCAGCAATGTCAGGATAGACTGATTTGTAAGGTGTGCAGTTTACAACTTGGTTATACCGCTGGTCCGAAAAATAGGTGATACAGTGAAAACAAAGACTAGCACGATATAATGTTGCTGAGCTGGTGGGTTGAAGCCCCAGCTGGCTTATTTATATCTTGCAATCCCCCCAAATACTCCAGCAGGTCTGAACTCTGCATTCCCACATTCGAGAAAGGACCATAATAAGGCAGGCAGAGAATACCATGGTTGTTCAAGGAGCCCATGGAGGCTGTGAGCACCTGCTGGGGGTCCTGTGAGGTCGTGTGTTTTTCCTCATAATCAGTAAATAAATACTTAGAATAAGAACAGAGAAATACAGAGAAAAGGGCAGAACGGGAGACGTTGCTGTTCAAGATTTGCTTGAGACTGCTCACCTTGGAGTTCATTTTTGTGCCATTCAGCTGATGTTCATTGCTTTGTATGAAGGACACTTTCCAAATAAAAATCCAGCCTCTCCCCTCCTGTCTTGCTTCAGTCCAAACTTCACAGAGCTGGGGATCTCAGAGCACAAAGTCCTTATCCCTCAAACTCATACTAAGCACATAAAAAGCTGCATTTCTGAGGTCAGTGGACTCAACCTAACAGGGAACATTTAGCAGGAGAGGAGACCAAGCCCCAGCCATCATCTCAGGGCTGATCACAGAGACAGAGTGACTCCAACCTTTCCATCCTGCTCCAGCTCTGCCACTCAAGGCAAAATCCCAGGAAAAGCTTACAAATTTTAGGAACCCTCAGATGCTGCAGAGGCTGGTGTGACAAAGCGACACAGCTCTGATTTGGGTCCTCGATGTGGGGACTCCCCTCAAAAAAGGGAATTTCTCCCCTGCTGCCCCAGGAGCTGCTCTTTGTTAATCACCTTGGGACATGTTTCTGCTGAAAAGCAGTGAGGTATTCAGGCTCATCTGAGTCTAGACCTGCCCCTCTGCAGGTTGGATCTGTGTCTGTTTGGAGAAGTGTGGGAGCACATACCAAAGGAAAGCTGGTGATGCACTGGGAAAGAGGAAGGTTTAATTTCCTGCATTTTTCTCAGAAGTGTGACTGCAACAGAGCCTTGGCCAAAGTCTTTGGCAGCAAGGACCTGGAGACTCTGTATTTCAAAGAACAAGTCAAGCCACAACAAAAATAATGTGGGCCACCAGCCCACAGGACAGGGGAGGAATGTCCCTTCATTATCTCATTTACATGTAGTATTTAAATCATTGTGAGCACAGCTGACTGGTTAGGCACTAAAAGACCACTTTAATTAGTCTTCAGGTAGCAAATAAGTTGCTGAGAGGGAGGAATGGTCATGCTAGCAGAAATGCTAGCTTTTTGCAGCCCAGGTTACATGACTGGCATCAATACAACCCAATGCACCTAACATTCTGCAGTCCTGCCACACATCAGATTGCCTAGAGATGTGTAACAGCATGTACCTATAAACAGTCCTTAACACATGCAGGAGAGTGAGGTAGGGTTTGTATCACTACCACTGGTTATGTGTGATGGCAAATAGGTGCTCAGAAAATCCACATGATCACTGGGAATTCCAGGTTTCCAGGTCAACCCTTCCCACCTGTCCGAGTAAGCAGCCTGTCCCCACAGCTTTCACCTGCCTTTAAAGGTTGCAAAGCCCTGTATTTTCCGGTCTGGAGTAGCTGCCACTCCAACTGCTGCATTTACATGCTACTTAAGGTACATCAGGGCACGTTCTCACCTCGTTGAGGTGGGGATTTACATGTACAGCACTTATAGGCAATACACTTATATCTCACAGCCCAACACAGAGCGAAAATATAATTATCATAACCATTGCCACATTGCAGGAGGCTTGGGCTTTCTGAGCCATAAGTCTAATTAGCTCTAGGCTGCAGAGGATTTGAGGGTGGTAGTTTCTTTTTGACTTAGTGCTCAGTGTTTGGTCTGAATATTCAAATGGATTGTTGCTTTTTAAAGTAGCTCCTTCATGGCTCACTGTGTCATGTCAAAACTCCCTTATCTTGGTGACTTTTTGTAGAGGTCCCTGCAGGCGCATTAAGATACATTTTTAGCCTGTTCTGTTGATCTCTCTGTTCTGGCTTCATTGTTTATAAATGTCGAAAACCAGTGCTGCAATGGTAACACTTTTATTTTTTATTCACCAGGATTTGCAAGCAGTGGAGTTATGTAACACTAAAAGGAGACTTACATGCACTATTTCAAGATAAATGCATTTTCTGTGTGATGAATTCACTTCAAAAGTTTATGATATTTGCAAAAATGGCAGCTCAAGTCCTTATCACACAGGTCTGCCAGCTTTCATTGTGTGTGGTGTTCACCAAAGCTGGGAACAGTCTCTCTTGGCTTCCTGTGCAGCCAAAGAGGAGAGACATGTCCTGCCAGGACACAATTAAGATTTTAGGTGGATTTAATGATGCTCAAGAAAGCCTATTTCTATTTACTGAGATGAGAAATTTTTCCCACCTTCTCCTAGGGACCTAGCTGATGTACCTAGAATCTCCTTTACAAAGTATTGATTTTAGGATGTTAGATCCATAACAATAATGGAGTAAAAGCCCAAGTCTGTGGGAGCACCTATCACAGAGCAACTTCTTTTGAAGGATTTCTGGGAGCCAAGTGCCTATAAACTTGGTTTTTATAGCAGGCCAACACTCAAGGTCCTTTTTTAGTTTCACTCTCTCTATAGAATGAACAGTTTGCTTGAATAAGAAACAATGAGCAAGACCTTCAAGATTTAGGCTTTCCTCTACCAAGAGGCACCACAGGCTTTCCAGCAGCTACTGACACCCACTAGCACAGCTGAAGTGGGCTGCACATTATGCCAAGTGCTTCTAATGCCACTTGAACCCTGAAGTGCATCTCCAGCCACAAATAATCTGCTGTCTGAAGAGCCTGCAAACAAGATTAACTCCTGGGATCGATGGGGGGGATCTTTTTGCTGCTCCTGAGGCAGCATCTTCACATTACAGCCCAAGTCAGTTGACTGGAAAGCCCCTGCCAAAAGAGAGATCCCACAGCCTCCAGCCTCTGCATGTGGATGTATTCCTCACATGGTCACTGGACAGCTCAGGCATCAGGCTCACTTGCAAAATAAATGAAAGTTTTCTTCTGGAGCAGTCACTTGAGTCAACTCATTTCATAAGGACACCAGCTCTTAGATGTTTCATCTCTTGGGCATTCAGTCATTCCATTGAAAACAGGGAACTTGCGACAAAGTAATTTTAATTTTTTCACAAATCTGTTTTGGCCAAAGAGTCAAGAGTTAGAGGGAATGTGATGATGGAGGACTGAATGGAAAATTCTCAGCAAGCAGTTTCCAGTGTGCTGATGACTTCTTGAAAATGCATTGACAATTTGGAAAGTGGAACCATCCATGAAGTCATTGGGCTGCCTTTCTGCTGAGGTTGCCTTCCAAAAGAGTACACTGCTGACCCCCTCCATCCTGCTCCTCTCTCAAGCTGAGCTTCCCCTCAGGCCCAGCATGCAAGAGCGATGCTCCTACGGCCATGATGAGTCTCTGGATTCAAAAGTAAACATTGGCATCTCCTTTTCCTTCCTGGGAGTGTTGGCAACTCTGTTGCATCAGTGATGGTATGAACTCGCAGAAATTCCCTCTGCTGTGGCACTCCTGCCATTTCCATCTCGGCCTGGCTTCTCCAGAGGTGCTGCCAGCCCACTTTGTTCCCCTCGCTGTTCTGGAAAAGGGAGATCAGTGACAGACTCCAGCTTGCTGAGGGCTTTGGGAAAGTCATCTTGCTGGAGGAGCTGTAGGAGAAGTCTCCTTGGGAATAGTAGCTCATATTTAACCTCCCCTAGATCATGTCAATGTGAGTCTGGAGAGAAAAGGTCTTTCATTTTTCTTCCTCGGTAAGCTACCATATGCACCTCATCCCGCACTTAAGCTAAGAGATTGATGGCTAAATTGCTTAACCCTGGTGTTTTTAATTAATTAGGTCTACTTCATAGAAGGTTTAATACAGTAGTTTAATTTAGACTTTGCTCAGTGCATGATATAAAATCCAGATTTATTACTATTTTTTATCAATTTTTATTTTTATATGATTCCATCATATAAAAAGACTAGTGTATGTTATAGACTTTAAAAAGTGATTCCCTGTAGGTATTGTAAAGTACAGGGTCTATTATATGATAGTAGTGTGTTTATAGCTGAGTTTTGGTGCATTGTTCAGGAATCTCTTCAAAGATAACTTACAGAAAAGACATTTTATTCCATAAAATAGTAAGGGAATGTACTTGCTCTTTCTAAATATCTTCTTACAGTGCTTTTAGATAATACTGAGTATGGGATAACCATTGCTTTGAGAAACTCAGCACTAAAAGGAAAAATACTTTGAATCTTTAGAGAAAAAAGGCACAGTATTTTGTTGATAGCTCTTTCGTAAAGGACCTGCAGAGCTGTAATCTGGTGAAATTCACCATTACTCTTGGTTAATGAGCAATTTGTTAGTTAACAGATGTTGTTATTAACATGAGAGGTACCTGGTTTATAACAGCAATACTTAATCATGGTGTGGGGTGGCAGAGTCATTCATAAGAGCCAGTGCAGTGGCATTGTGGCAACTGTAAGTGCTGCCATGTGGGAACACGAGGTGAAGGGGTCACTCATCTACCCTGGTGCACGTTTGTGCTCCATTTTGGGGGATTCTGGTGCACTTTGCAAAATTGAAGCAAAAGTCACTTTAGAAGAAACGCAAGCGAAGTCTGCAGGTAGAGCATTTTAGTCAGAGAGTTTGTTACATTATTTTGATTTTGTCAGTCATATTCTGTTGTGTAAATCTGGCCCCGTGAAATTGTGTAGAAGACCTTAAGGTGTGGAGGTGCCTGAGGAATGGAGGTCACACAAGAACCTTACCTATCCAACAGACAAATCAACAGGTCTGTTTCTATAATGTGACACTGCCAGAGACTTCCAGAAAGTTGGAGGATATTTCCCTTTTATGCAGAACTCAGTTTCCAGAGCCTGTCTTCAGATGACTGATTTTTGTGGAGAGTCACACAGCTTTGGCCCCGGTTTATTTCCCAGTATTCCAGCTATTAGGTAAGTATTCAAAATCTTTGTCCTCTCCCTTGAATGTTGTCCCAAGAAGCCCAGGCAGTTCACTTTTTTCACCTGAGGAAATAACATCAGAATATTGCTCTTATTTTCCCAGAGTGATAAAGAAATACAAGGGCACTTATGACTCTTATGAGGGAAACAGAGCAGAATGAACACACCAAGGGACTCACAACTCTCTCCTGCCCAGCTGCCAGCTCAAAGCAGGATCAGGCCATGCCATGAGGAAACCCTACTAAATTAAACCAGCAAAACAAACAAGCACCTTCTAAATATTAAACTGACTTTCTATATGAAAAGTTATGTTTGGAAAGTCTTAAGGTTTTTATGCTCAGTTTAAATCCTTCTAAGTGCACAGCCACTCCAAAACACAAGCAGTGACCACACTACATAAGAGAATAATGTCTTGACACTACCTGTAAACCCATTAGAAAATTCTACCTAGGAAGACCCTAAAAAAGGAAATTGGGATACTTCATGTCACCAGATTTAAAATCATGAGAGTAGCAAGCAGGCAGGAAGGATTCAGCTACACTTGATGCCTTTTGCTTCCAGTTCACCAAACGTTTCCTCCTTCCTGTCAGTATCTGTCTGACCTGAGCAGATCTTCAGCCAGACAACCTTCATTCCTGAGTCAGTCCTCTCAGTCCCTGCACAGGCTGCTTTAAAAGTGGTGGCAGCTTGAAGCAGGTTATTGAAAAGACATCAGAGCCCCTGGTATGACCAGCACCTCAGCAGCACCTCAGCAGCAGCTGCACAACTAACGAGGAGGACTTGGAGAGAAGCCACTGCTCAGTCCAACCTTCCTGGATTCCCCAGGGGAAAATCATGTAGCTGTTCAATGGTCAGTCCTTCCAGAAAAGACAGTGGATTCCAAGGATGCAAAGGAGCTCCAGATCTTCAAGTTAGCAGCCCAGGACCATCCCTTAGTAAAACAAGAAGAGTGGGGAAAGAAGTGCAAGTTTTATTTCCAACTCTTTCCCAGGTAGTGTCAAGTCAAAGCAAGAACCCTCAGTATTTATCATGCAAATGTATTCAGGCAGGGCAGTTGACAATAAAGGCACAGCAATATGTGCTTTGACAAAAAAACTCTATTAGAAGAAGGAAAAAAGTGCGGGTTAAAAGGTAAGCTTGTGGCTTAGATCCAAATCAGCATATTGACTCAGCTTTACAGATCCCCAGCCCAAAATGAATTCCACACAATAACTAAGCAGTTGCCTTCCAAAGGTGTTAAGCCTATTTGCACTGTGTTTGTTTTGGAATGACCAATAAAACAGCTTTAGATGATGTCAAACAGTGCTTAGGCCCATACAGAGGGAGACAGCTGCTCAGATAAATACTCAAGCCCCAAACCATGTTCTGTTTTATAAGTCGTCAAAAGCTCTTTGAAAATCTGCTTGATAGGTAGCTGGGAGCTAATGCGACTTCCTCACACCTGCCAAAGCACTCTGGGCAGGTCAGGAGCAGGCAGTAAACTCCACCACTGGTCTGAGCTTGTGCTATTATTTCTTCTTAGGAATATTATAGAGCCTTCTCCTACCTTTCTGAATAGCAAACTCCATATGACACAGCAGTGCCCAAGATCAGGTACTGCCACACAAAATTTGCAGAGTGTCACAAGCATCTCACCAAAGCTGTCCAAAGGCACTTCCCATCATTTTACTTGAGACAAATGCTATTGCCAGTCCAGCCCCTCACACAGTTCCTTCTCTGTGTATATACCCTTTTCTCCATTGCTCCCTTTGACCTGTAAACAAAACCCCTCAGACTTGAACTGTGCCTTGGATTTTCAGAAAAATGTTAACTGCATTTTAGGTATAATTTATGAAAAGCACTCTGTAAACTGTGAGAATCATCCCAGCGGTTTTGGGATGAGGGAAGGCTCCAGTCCTTATCCATTTTACACTGGTGTCAGTTAGGAGTAACTCCCTTAAAACTAAGGAGGTAATCAGAGTAAAGAGCTGAAGGTGCTCTGTGGTCCCAAATTCAGTCTCAGTGACCATATACAACCCTAAGTGATTAAAAAAATTGCTCCATGTGCCAAGAAAAACACAGGAGGTGCTTTAGAGCCTAACAGCACTTATATTTAAAATCCTGAGCCCTGGTAGAACCAATCAGTGGCAGAAATAAGAACTCAGAGGGACAAGTCCTGGTGTCCTGTTTATCTTTGCTGTGAATCAGGAAAAGGGAGGGAGGGCAAAGAGCAGGTTACTGAATTGGTGTTGTGTTTCTGTCAGACAGGGCTGAGCCAGACTAATGTACCACCCATAGCAGCATTCTCCTGGGCACAGAAGAAGGAAAAGCTGCCAAGAGATGTTTGAGAAAAAATATCTGTGGGTGGGCCTCCTGCAAATGCTTGATTCCAACACATCAGCCTGAGTCCTTTCCTTGGAAGACAAAGCTACAGTTCTGGGCATCACATACACAATTTTGATCCCATTAGTGCGCTGGGTTGCTGGTTAGGAGAGGTGGTTGGTTAATGGAACTTTGTACAGATTCGTGTCCCTGCCTTCGCTTCAGGGGACTTGAACAAATGCTTCAAAAAAAAGCCCCGAAGCAGCAAAGTGGAAAAAATCAAAGGAAAAGACCAGTACATCCTTTGTCCATAGTGGTCTCTGTTCTGTGACTTATCCAAAGTGTGGATCAGAACTGCTAGGATTCCTCAGAGTCACTGAAAACCAACACAGTTACTTCCTTCTGAAATGTTGATGAGGAGTTGAAACTTTCAGAGAAGGTGAAAATTAAGGCAGATTGTTTGATGGCAATAATGGTTTCTTCAATGCAACATGATCATTTGCTTTTTAGAAAGAGGAAAGAAGGGATAACATGGGCAACACCAATCAAACCATTCACAATGGCCATAAGAGATGGAGCTGAGGCCTTCAAGTACTACAAAGAAGCCAAGTAGGGTAAGGAGAAAGATGACAAGAAGTTGGCTACAAGTGCAAAATTATTTCCTTTCCATTCAACATAATAATAGACCTACAGCTGACCTTGAAACTTCCAAAAGGTGCCCTTGTATTGAGGCCTGGAAACAGTAGAAACAGCAGAGGCCTTCTGATCTCTAGGAACTTCACTCACTCACTGAACTTTTGAGCTGTCATTTCCAATAAACTTGGCTACAGATGAACCAGAACTTTTTTTTTTTTAAAAAAAAAGGAAGACTATTCATAGTTTGAAAAAAGAATTGTGGGGATTTTTTCCCTTTGTCGTTCCATTTGACGTCCAAAAAAACTACAATATCCTTGTGGAGTAGAAAGCGAAATAGATGGAAGAGGAAAAGCAGTAAGAATAATGTTACAATGAAACCACAAGCAACAGAAGAGGAAATGTTAAAGACCCCAAACCCAAAGAGAAAAATCAAGCTAAGAGCACGTCTTTAAAGCAAGTGAGACCCAAATGTGCTTAGGGAAATTAAGCGATTCCCTATCCGAGCCGCTTTCCCATTTTAAAATGGGCTGATAATGATTAGCAACCAGCATATTAAATGAATATCTCTTTCTACTATCAAAAGTTTTAACTTGCCTGTACCAGACTTGACTCCTAAACCCAAGCAGCTCAGGAAGGTGACCTGAGATGACAGCAGAGGATGACACGCTATTGACTACAGTGAAGAAGTAGGAGGAACGATTGTGCCTATCAATTATTAAACAGAAAGAAAGGAAGGACCTGGTGAATAACTAATACATGGAAGGTTCCACCTCTGTGCTCCTTGCAGACTTTGATAGCCTGGATTTATAAGAGGAAGCTTTACCATAGGAAAAAAAATTGAAATGTTAAATGATCAAATGATTTCTCTTTAATTAAATAGTCATAAAAAACTTCTTTGCTGACAATCTGACGTAAAGCAATGTAATCTTTGGGGTACTAGGCAAATGTTCCCCACATTATTCAGATTGCAGAGCACAAGGTTAGACAGCAATTATACTAAAGACTAAATCCCTGAGTCACTTAAAACCTCCACAAAATGCTTGGTGGCACTGTTAATGTAGCCAGTTAGGAAAATCTTGGCTGATGAATGGGAAGAGAAACAGAACAGCAATAAATTCCTATGTCTACTCTGTAGTCAATAGATTCGCCTTGTACTCTATTCAAGCTGGATGCTTTTCACCTCTTGCAGAGAAGCAAAACAAAATTTAGGTTACATTTAAGTTTGTGTGAGCCAAAGCTTTCCAAAGCTTCCTGAACATTCCCTAGTTCTTCCCATGAGTTCTGTACATGGATTTTCATTTTCAAGCAGAGAAGGATTGCAATTTTTAACTTGTTTCAATTGTGCTCCCACTTCCTGTCATTCTGTGCCTACTGCATCTTGTATATTGACCTTTCTGATGTAGCAGAGATTTACAAGCAGAACTAGCTTGCTGAGGCCCTTTAGGTCCCAGAAATAGAAAGAACCTTGCCAGAGGTAGATGCATGCATGAAATGAGATAGCATATTCTACATCTGATAAAGCTTCCTTGCCTTAGCAGCCTGAAAATCATTACCTGAATCTATTTCTGTAACACGTATTGATCAAAAAAGTGCATATTTCTTACTGGCTCTCAAACCCCAAAGTTTTAGCCAGATATGATCTGAACTGACATGTCTACCAAAATGGTGATATGCTACAGGAAAGGCAAAGAAAAAACCCTCCCTTAATCCCTCTTACAATAGAATAAGCAGCAATTGGCACCAAATCTATTTTCTTTAACTCCTGATCCACGTTTAAGAACAGAAGTACAATTTGCCTAATGACCTTTGTAAAAAAGAAGTGAAAAAAGGCTTCTAGGCTTCATTACATTGAGAGTAATTCACAACAAATCCACTGACTCCTGTGGCATTACCTCAGCCTTACACCACTGCATCCAGAACTCCCTCAGCATCAGGGGAGCTGAAGCAGGTTTCCTTCGCTGCCTTAGATCCAGATCCCACCATAAATCTCAAGGTTCAGGTGGCTGGGAAGGAGGAAGTTTTGCTTTTTGAGGCTACCATGAGCTTGGCAGTGGTAGCTTTTTTTGAAAGGCTGTTGATATTTGCATCCATCTCAGATCCACAGAAAACAGTGGTTCTAGCAAGGGAAGGTCCAGAACTGTGGCTAATTTGTTTGATGGGAGAACTTCTAGCAGAGAATTTTGATCCAGAATCAGAAGGAGAAGAATTTAAGTCAGGAGTTTGGGATCAGAGGTTTTGCTCTGACACACCCTTGGTTCTGAATTACACAGGGTCACCTTCAACGTCACAAGATTTAATGAAAGAGTTACCATCAACCTGCAAGGTGTTGAGCATTTCCAGCTCCTTTAACACATGGTGAAAAAGAGGCAGCTTGCAGGATCAGGCCCTGTGGGTACCAGAAGCACCAAGAACCCCTTCCAGCTTCTGCACAGGAAGAAAAATCCTCAGTAACACCAGGAACCAGAGCTGAGCACTGGCAAGCTGGCATTAAGGCACTGGCTAGGGATGCCTCACTGAACAGTTGGGGTTTAATAGGCTGGATATTGTCCCAGCATTTGGTATTCATAGATAATAATAGAGATTAGGTTTACTTAATGTATTTGCTATTTAGGCAGATGATTCATGTTAAGCCATCGGCATTCAGTGGCAAACATCATTAGTTGAAATTGTGTGAGAGAAAGGCCCAGGAAGAGGAGCCGCAATCTGGCCTCTATCATCAACAGCTGTGTTTCTAAATCACCATTTTCGGGTTGTTTCCTGTAGTTGTTGGTATATACTGTACACTGAAAATTAGGCCTCAAAAACACTTATTAAAAATTTATACAGCTTATGACAGGCTCTTTCAGAAACATAACCCTTAACTAATTCATGTTCACTTACCCTGCAGTTTTCTATTTATAATACTTTACAATTTCTGTGTATTTGTACTATAAATTATTCAGTAACATCAAGGTTTTTATTTTGATGAGAGAATTTTTGATGAATTTGACAGAGTAATTACTTCAAATCCTGTTCTGGATAGCTATGAAAATATTTAATTTTATTTACTCCAATAAATAATTAAAATGTGAGAGTAGCAAGCATACTTGCAGAGCCTTATAGCCTGTGACTTCTGTTTGCTTCTCCCTAATTAAAATAGCAATGTTTATGTGTGTACTGATTTAAAATGATAATAAATTACCAACTGGGAAGGGACATCTAAGGGAGGAGGAAAAAGGCTCTTGTAGCAACAAGCACAGTCTTAAACACAGAAAAAATATTCTAAAGAAATAGCAAATTATTGATTCCCCAAGACTGTTAGAGAGGAGTACTAGAATCTCAAGGTACACTTTACAAAAATGAAGATTATTTCTTTTGTGGATTTAAAGTCTAACAAGGGGCAGTCTTTTAGATGTTCCCAGCTGATTCAGCAATATTAAGTTATGCTTAGCTTGAACACAGGAACAGCTCCACTTACTTCAAGAACATTCATGCTCAGATTTAAATTAAAGTATTGAAACTCTGTTCTGGCAGCAGCCTAAATCTTCTGCTAAATCAAAGATTAAAATTATAATGTCTCTTAACTCTCTCTGAATTAATCCAAAACAAATACCCTTTACTCCATTCCGGGCAGCTAAGGTCACAATGGTCACTGGTGTGGGCTGCAGTCCTCTACATCGTCCAAGGAATTTCCATGAGTCAAATCTACTTCTCAGTCTCAAATGTAATTTTACAGCTTTCATGTCACAGGGTTCAAAGACAGAAAAACAGAATGTGCAAAAAATTCAGAGCAAAAGAAAAGTCTGAACCCTCAGAACCACTTAAGTATTTTACAGGTCCCAAATAGGCACATATTAAAAGTTTTTAATTACATCAAGCATGGAGTTGCATAGTCATTATCATGTAATAACTGGTTAATTACCTCACCAGTTGGCTTCTATTTACATTCAAACTTGCTTATTATTGCCAGGTACAATGGTGATCTGGTTACCCACAGGCTGGTCACTGATAAAACCCAACATTCCTTACAAACTGTATTTCACAGGGCTGGAGAGCAGTGGGGATGGGACACTGAACAAACAGCTGCAAGGAACAGTAGATATAGTTTCCATTTTTCAAAACTATTTGCATGGCTGAAAGAGGTAAATCCCAGCTGATCTTAGCTGGCATTGGTGGATGGAAATTTTTGGTGCTTTAGTAGCTTGTAAGAAATGAGGAACAGTCGTCAAACTGTGGCTGAGTCAGAGCCAGCTGTGGGCACTTTGCCAGATTAATGCAAAGTGGACAGGTGAGATCTCAGTCCAGTCCCCCCTGGACAGGTGTTCACAGCTCCCCAAAAAGACCAACATCTTTGGAACAAATTGGTGCCAGCATTAGCAGAGAGGATGTAATCCGAATATTTAGGGCTGGTGATCTGAATGACAAAGCCTTTGGCACCTACCACTACACCCAATTACTCCATAACCTCAGCCAGGGTCCACCTGTGTACCTGAGACATGAATTCCTTCATCCTCAAGTACATTCCCATGTCACAAATAATTTGCAGGCTAAGCAGCACAGGAGGAGATTTTAATCCTAAAGAGAGGCTATGGCACACTGCAAAGGGCTCTGGATGCAGTGCTACACCATGGGAACTCACTCCCAGCTCCTGTAAAGCTTGATCACTCTCTCCCTCACAGCAACCACACACACACACACGGACACACATGGACAACAAAACACCCTGTGATTTCATGGTGAGCTCAGATGTGACTGGAAGTCACGGCAGGTAATAAATCCTCGCTGCTGGAATCGGGTAGGATTGCACGCCAGTGGGTTAATCCAACAGCACACCCTAATAACCTGGCTTTCAGCTTGCTGCACAAGCAATTTCTGTGCAATGTGCCATATTTCTATGGCAGTGCCTCAAGCTGCAAGGAGTAACACGTTCTGTCACAGCCTGTTGTAAACACTCGGGCTGCTTGGCGTGTACCGTGCGCGATTCGTCTGAGCAGAGACCTAAAATCTTACACCTGACTGTTCTGCTCACTATCAAGCCTAAATAAAGCCTCAATGGCAGAAGCAGGCAGGGAACACAAACCAGTTGTGACTGGTGCTCAGAGCTGAATGCTGAGGAGGAAGAGATGTGGTGGGGCTTCTGTGCTTTTTGTAGGCAGTGGCAGCAGCAGTGTCAAGGGATGGTAAAGCCCAGGGAGGTGCTGAACTCCAACCAAGCAGTGCCAGGCAATGGGAGAGGAGAAACTGCAGCTCGTCCTTTCTGGGACTAAACTCCTGGAGATGGGTTGAGGCACAATGTGATTTTCAGCTGAAGGAGGTCTGGTAGCTAAAAGGAGCACAGGAGGCCTATTCCACTTCTATTCCTGGCCCTCCTATTGATTCGTTTGTAACCTCAGGAGAGTCCTGTCTGGGCCAAAATGTTCTCAGATTGGAAGCCAAAAGTTAATTTAAGATAATGCAGCTGTCAAATAAGCATTTGGATTTTCAGACGTGATAATATCAAAGAATGGCAGAAGAATGCAATAGAATGCACCTCTTTGGTAACATTTTACTTGCACTCCTACAAAGACATGAAGTTATGGAACAGCAGCCTCTGTGACATGTAAAACAACATTTGGCATCTGGTTTTCCCTTCATCTTTCCCCCTTCATTTTTTTTTTTTTTTTAATTTTAAATGTGTGCAGCTAACACCAAAGATTTTACTTTTTGTTTTTAATGGAGCAATTGTTATTGACTACCTGGTGCCTGTGTTCACAGGATAGGAAAATAACCCAATAAAACCTACTGAACCTAAAAACAAAGAACCCAAAACAACAACAGGAGCTATCTGTAACCTCTCCTGGAGGAAAGGAGCTGCAGTTTGTTCAGTCTATTTT
Source organism: Cettia cetti (assembly GCA_013401135.1). Lineage (NCBI taxonomy): Eukaryota > Metazoa > Chordata > Aves > Passeriformes > Sylviidae > Cettia > Cettia cetti. The sequence goes on from VZUI01038999.1 coordinate 54,987, forward strand.
ACATAAGGAATGTACCAAGATGCTCTGGTGGGTCTGTCTATATCCCACTGAACAAGGGAGCAGGACACACTGCCTGCTTGTCCCACCACTGCCTGGGCTGCTCCATGCAAGGGAATGGTTCATCTTACTCAAAGATTTTCAAGTTCCTTGGCTCCCATTGGTTTTCAGAGGGTTTGACTGCCCTTTCTTTAAAAAGGGCCCCTGTCTCAGTCTGTGGCAATGTGAAAAACAAATTCCAGCACCAAAACCATTTGAAATGTCTGGACCAAGCTGCAGGATGACCAGTGGATTAACCAAGGCTTGAAAATTTGCTTTGAAAGCTTGAAAAGTTTATGAAGGTTGAAAATCACAAAGTTCTAAAAATGCTCTTTATTAGCCCAGTCCATTATATTAAAAAACCTGTACCAATAAAACCTTAGCTGCAACAGTCCCAAGACCTAATTTGCATTTGAAATTACTTTTCACTGCATTTAAGCCTCTTGTCTCCTTTGCCAGTGTATTATTACTATTTGCAAATCATTAAATGCTGACTGCAAGGGAAGCAGGCATGCAGGGTATAACTTCTATTTCCACTCTAGTCCCTTGTTGTTCCTCCTTTGAGAATGAGGTCATTAACTACACCTGGACATAAATAGTGCTGGAGTTTTACCACCAAAAAACACTAACAAAAATTTTAAATTGTGTAAAAAAACAGGAAAAGAGAGTCCCTCCTCCAGAAACTTCTTGGGTGGGAGGTGGCATCAGTCACACCACAAGGACAGGAGGAGCAAGCACATTTTATTGGAAAATAAAGATGTGAGTACATCTATGATGATGAATATAAAATGCCTCTTTTGGATTTAATTAGGAGTCACCTTTTTAGGGCACTGCTTTGTACCTGAGTTTTCACACAGCAAAGCATATGGCAAAAGAGCAGGAAGTGGGGATTAAGGTACATTTTAACAGGCAGCATGTTCAGCCAGATGGCCTATTCCCTGCCCCTCAAGATCTGCATGCTTTTTACCCCTCCAGAGTTATTTTGATTGAATTCTGCCCAGAATAAAAAGAATTAAAAAGCCCATATTTTATGCTATTTTAATGCATACTTCTCAGCACACGTCACACGCTTCCCCATGCACAAGTTTTTAAACAGAAATCATGGCGTAAAGGTGGGCAAGGATCCTTCTGGCTTTGAGGACAACAGGACCTCAGGACTCAAGAGTCTTTTCCAGGAGCACCCCATGCCTTTTCCTCCTACTCTGAGCAGTGGCAATAGCACCATGATGCCGTTATATCCAAGGTGACAGCACCAAGGGAGGGCAACAAGGGGCTGGAGTTGGTCAGGTGCAGCACAAGTCTCTGACTGCCCCAGACCTGGAGTTTCCAGAAACTTTGAGGTATGGTACAAATCTGGAGGCTGCTGAAGCTGCATGTCTGTTCCTCATAACCAGCCCCCAACTATGCAGAGCTGTCCCAAAAGACTCTGCCCACTCAACAAGCTGGTCAGAACCAGGAATTCCCACGGCCAAGCCATCACTGATGGCACCACTGAGTGATCAAAAAAACATAAATATGAGATAAAATAATGATTGCTTGTTGAAAGAGGAGAAATATATGGCAACCAAACAGTCTGGATGCTCTCAAGAAAGAGCAGCCAGAGAAGAAATCTAGCTCACACAGTTGCTATGTCAAGGCACTTAAAACTGCCCACCATTCCTTTTTAAAGCAAAGAACTAAACATGGGAGAAAAAAGTCCTCCAAAACTGAGATAACTATGGTGAAACTATTAGTCAGCAGAGAAGATTACAGAGAAAACTTGGGAAGAGGTAAAAAAAGAAGCCCACATTAGGTGATGAGATTTGAAGAGTCTTCTTTTCAGGGGTCTGGCTGACAAATGCACTGCCTAGGATCAGGCACTGGAGCTGCTGGACAGCTTTCAGCAGCCAGGTGAACTGGTCCAGTTTCACTGAAGCATTAACCAGGCAGGTACCCAGATCACCAGAAAAATCAAGGGCTGGAGGCACCAACCTTGCTGTCACACTGCACTGGGGCTGCTCTGGAGCCTTTGGACAAGTGCAGAGAGGCAGAAGGAGCAACTCAAACCTCTCTGGTGCTCACCAGCAGAGGCCCAGGGCAGCAGATAATGAAAGAGAGAAATCCCCACATCCAGTAATGTACAGCTATTGTTAGATACACCTATGCCTCTGTATACATACAAAAACACACTTATGTACATCACAAAATACAAAGCAAGCAAGCTCATTTTAAGAGAAATATGCTATTTTTATGGCATAAAGAAAACAGTAATGATGATTACACTTCCTCAGTGGAAGCCTGCATGAATACAATGTAAATTGTACTACACAAATGCAAGGATAAGGCTTCAAAATTCTGACAAATAGCTGCTGGAGAAATTTGGATGAGACATCAAGGAGGGAGTAGTGGGGAGCTTCCTGTGGCTGGAGCTGGGCAGTGTGTAATGTGCAAAATTCATTATCTTAAACTTTTGGCTATGATGTGTAATTGTTAACCTCTGCCGTTAGTTCAAGGCTCCTTTCAGTAAAATATATGGGTTGCCATCAAAGCTGATTTGGATTAGGAGGCAAGCATGTGCCCTCACTTTTAGGCTATATTAATACACCAAAATCAATAACATGCCATGGCTTTCAGAAGTAGTAATAAAACACCCTAAAATATTCCCAGAATACTTCTATAAATTATTTGTTCAATGTATTTATGTTAAAAAGGTTGTCAGTTACAGTGCTCTGAAAGACTCTAAAATTACAAGTCATCGTATTTGTATTTGATAAACCCCCTGCTGTTTTGGGTCAAAGAGGGCTCCAGAATGGTGGAGGGAAAAAATCATTATTTTGCCTAATAAATAAATTACTTGCCTATATTTCATGTATCACTAAAGCCTGCCAGTATTGAGAGCTTAAATAATAAATAGCAAATAGCTCCATTCATTTATTAATAATAATGCATCTTTTCTTCCTCTTACCATATTTGAGGGCAATGGATTGAACAGTAGTCAGGTGGAAGGACAAATAGTCAGGCCACTGGGAACATTTAAAATTTTCCAGTTTAAGGTGAACTTGTCAGCACTGACAGCCCTTTTCCCTTCATCCTGGGCTGTGTGCTGTCAGTGGCAAGAGCTTTTGGGACTCAAAATTGTAAAACCCCTTGGAGAGCTGATTAGTTAATGGAGTTTGTACATGGGAGTATTGCTCAAATGAAACCCCATTTTCAATTAGTCATCACAACACCTGTCCAGCAGAGCATGGAGGGACCTCACTGCCCTTGGCAGGTTCAATGTTTGTGACACCTCCCGTGGGCCAGCCTCATCCTGGGCTGTGCAGGGCAAGGAAGGTGCAACAAGCAGGAGGCTGATCCAGATACACATCTCTCTTACCTTCAACAAACCAAGGAGTTCTGGTTTTATTTGTGGTTGCTCTCAGCATAAACTGCTCATTCCCTTTCTGACATAATCCACATCTATGTCAACTTGACTGTTTTTAACAGTCATTCCTTTTCATGGCTCTTTGATTTAAGTGAAAATAGAAGGAGCAGTTTGCTGGAAAGGTGTGGATTTCTCAAGCTCTGAAGCCACCAAATGCCCTTCTCCCAGAAGCAGGGTATTGCAGCTGACTGCCCGTGCAAGGAGTGGCATGAGTGTGTACCTGAGTCTTAGAGATTAAAGCTCCTGACATCACCAGCCTGTAGGGATAAAAGGATGAGCACAGATTTCAACATCACACCTCAATCCAACATCCTCCATGGAGAGTTAAGACAGCTCAAGCAAAGGTACACAGATGATCACACCCAGCACTCTTCATCCAAAAGAAAAAGAGAGCTGGGAACTCTATACTCATGTAGGTCATGGCATCATCAGGCCTGGTGACGGAAAATGAATCCTTTCTTTGTCTAAACACCCAGTGGGATGGAGAGGATGTAAGCAGCTTCATGGTAAACACGAAGAGGCCTTTGTCACTTAACTGGAGGGCTAGTCTTTTTTAAGGGTCAGGAAGAAAGCACTTTGAATTCTCAGTATCCTTTGACCAACACTCACGATTTCTGACAAAATAGAAAGCCAGGAAAGAGAAAATTGTCTCAGCTGCTACCACATGCATCAGGTATGCATCAGACCATGCTGAAATCTGGGAACTCTCTGCTTTGGATATGAGGGGCCACCAGCACTTTAGTTCACTTTTAAGAAAATTAAGTATGATGGCACTCAGTCAGAATGCAGAGTCTTCAAGAACATGCCCTGCTACCTTCCAAAGGAATTTAATCACTCAACCAGCTTCACTTCCAACTACCTACAGAGTGCAGGCTTGCTTAAAGCAGAGTATTTCTTACACCCTTACTCACTGTGAAGTGCAGTTATATTTTTCTACAAGATTTAGCTATGGGGCAAAAGACTTCTAAAAATACAGATGTGAGATCCAGCATGATGCTGCTGACCCAGTCTAATAGGACCCTTGATAGCCAGATGACTTGGGTCACATCCTACCTCTTGTTTCCTTAAGCCTGAAGTGCCACTGGCTCTTTTCAGACCTAAGTAAATTGCTTCTTTTCTTTTGGCTACTCCTTAAGCTACCCTAGGCACCAGGCAAGTAAAGTAAACACATGGCAAAGGCACAATAGGCAGAACGGGCTTGATCTTTGTTTAAAGCACAGGGTCAGCTCCTCGCTGTGAGCAGATTTTCCTCTTTGGAAACAGGTTCATGTTTATGTTTTAAGTTCCAGCAACATGCTCTGGATTTTCAACATGTGCAGCACATCTGCTCCAGCCCAGATTTATGAACAAATCTGCATATAATTGTGCTGGGCTAGGGTGTTGTTGTTGTTGTATTCCTCCACCTCCCCCACTTTTACCCACCCTTTAAATAAAATGGTTTTGTCCAGGGCTGTATAAACCCCCTGATTCCAAGCCATATAATTTTATGGACAGGGAAAAAAAAAAGTTCTTTTGTATTGCACCTGAGCTCATTAAAACCCCCAAATTCCATAATTTTACACTACCATGTGCTGCATATCGTATTTAGTACCTAACAGAGTAATTGCTTACAGTCCTCAGAGTGAGTGCACATAAGGTGCAGAAATGATGGAACAGGTGGGAGAGCCACCCTGCTCTTGGCAATTGCAGGTTTACATCCCTGCCCAGCTGACATGAAGCTGTGTGGGTGAACAGTTGAAAAGCCTGGAATTAGAGTCCTTTGTTAGGTCTGTGCTAACAAAGGGTGCCAAGGCCCAGACACCAGCTCCCAGTGAAAGCTGTAGCTTCTGTACCACACCAGGCAAAACAAATAAGTCTGTGGGATGCAGACTGGGAAGAGAGAGAAGCCAAGAATAACGGGGCCAAGGTGAAAAGTCCAAGATGCCACAGGAACCAGCAGCTTAAAAAACTTAACCAGACATCCCAAGGGAAAACAAGCCTGGAAAAACTCAAGAGAAAGTGAGCTGCCCAAGAACTCTTCCGTGGCAACATTCAAGGTTCCGTGATCTGTTCTTGAAAATCAATCAAAACCTCTTGTGCATCTTTGCAAAGGAAGCTGTGTCAAAGAAGCTGTTTCTAAATACAAAAGGGTTTGCACACTCCTGGTCTGTGAGCAACAACTCTGTGAAACTGCTTTTGCCACCATGTCTTGTCTACATGAAGATCTTCTGGGGTGTGAAGAGGAGAGGAAGGTGCAGATAGATTTATTCTGTGGTCACATACACTCTATCCTGGTGACTGTACCCTTTGGAAACCAAATTCCCCTCACTTGGCATTGAGGGCTTGCTCAAGGGATCCAGTCACAAAGGTCACTGTGTTTAGTGCTCCATGGGCACATACCAGTGATGTTTGTTTCCATCCATGGACACCCACCCTGATGTCTCAGGACAGATTTTGGCCTCCAGTCTCTAAGGGAGGGAGGTTTTTAAAAAAACTGTCCACACATGGATTGCTCAAGGGCATGTAGGAAAAGTGTAGCAGAACAACTCATTTTAGCCATGGCTCCCAAGTCCCACCCATGTGCCCTAATCACGGCTGGTATCAGAGCTGCTGATAAGCTCTGAGTGATTTCCTTGGGCCTGGAACTGCAGGTGTGCTCTGCCTGAGATTCTCTAATGTCTTATCTGCAGCCTCTTGGATGGTTAAGATTAGGTAGCCAGAAAAAGACAGAGAAAAAGACACTTTGCAAAAAAATTGTGAGCAGGGGCTGACTGAAACAGGCATGTGCCAATGTACCCCTACATAGACAGTGAATGCTTACAGATTGTGTTAATAGCTTAATTTCCTAAGGAAGCAAAGAAACAAAACAAAACAAAAATCTCTTGAAATCATTGAAGCCAAAAGTAGGTTTTGCAATGGTCAGAGAAGACTAATATTTTGGTAACACGTAACTGTGCTCAGCCTTAAATGGTGGGAAAGGTGGAAGGCTGTAACCTTGACATTAGGAAACTTCTGACATTTAGTGTTTCAGAAGTCTCTCAGCTAGGAACAACTTGTTTCTTTTTTTTTTTTTCTTTTTTTTTTCTTTTTTTTTTTTTTTTTTACTGGTAGTCCCTCCTCATTTAAAACATATAATGAATGTGAACAGTCACCAGTCTGTAAATACTGGGTTTAAGTTCACTAGAGCTTTGTTGAGATATCCCTCCTAGGTAACAAGTCTGTGGCTCATTAGTCCCTCATTAGCAAGATAGAAATAAAGACACAAAAGGAAAAAAAAAAAAAAAAAAACAACCTTTCTCCAAAGATATTGTTGCAGTCTAATTGCCTGCAAGGAATTCTTAATAATGTTTACTAATGCCTTTTCAGCATTGCCAATTTTATAATGTTCCAGATGTGACGTTGCTGTTCCCTGCTGTGATATTACTAGGTCTGCTAAGGCACTACTAAGTTTGCAAAGATTTTAGCCCCATCTTATGTCACTGCCTTGAAACAACATCCGTTGGGGGTTTCCAGCATGGAATTTGTACTTTTGAAAGAAGCAATCAGAAAACCCCTGTCTGATCTGCTGTTTATGCAGAACTAAGTAAATTCAATCCCAACCCGCACTGGCTGGAGCCAACAGCCCTGGGCATCACAGCACTATCAAATACTCACAGTTCAGCCACATTTGCTTTTCTTTTTAGTTGTTTTTCTTTTAATATATTGGTTTAGACTTTCTGACATTAATTGGTTCCTTATTTGTAGAGAAATATCTTTTGTTTGGGATATGATTTTATATTGTAAGCAGCATTTGGAATATAAAACAAGCAGATGTTTGCAGGGATCTGAAAGAAAAGCTCACAGCATCCCTGTGTTATGCTTTGCAGCCAAACAAAGGAACAAAGTAGGCAGCAAATATGCAATTTTGAAACAAATGAGCCTTTAACCTAAATTTCTCTGAAGTTTCTTAGTGTTCTGTGAACAAGCAGGCTCTCCACCTGAGTCAGATTTGCATGCCATTGGGAATATATAAATAAATAAATTTTTTTGGCTGAATTTATTAAGGAAAGAAAGCTTCTGAAATCATCATGTTTGTCATTCTTCCCATCTAATAACTTGTGTACCTGAATGTTGTTCAGTGCCATGTTGGACATAACCTCCATGGCCACCGTTGCACATCTTCAGAGCTGGCTGCACCTGCTGGCACCCTCCAGCCTGTCTCTGTCAAAACGACCCAGATGAGCAACACTTTTCCTAATAGTTTGGAGAAAGAATTGCCAGGATCATTTCACAAGAACTGGGTTAGGGAGGAAATGTACAGGTATTCTAGCAGATTTAAGAGATTTGGCTTCAGGGCAGTGAGTAGCACCTGTGTAGTGGTCACAGCTCTACATGAAATGATAATTATGGCCATATCTTAATGCACAATCTCAGGATCAGAGTAAGGTCTAATTGTGAACAGTGAGGGAGAAGAAGTCTCATTGTACTTTACGGTTCTATGACATCAAACCCTAAAAAATCAGCAAGAACAATCTGCTTTCTGGGTATCTGTCCACCTGTTCATTCAAAAAGCTTATGCAGAAAAAACCAGAGGTGCATTGTGACCTGGTTCACTAGTTAAGGGATCCAAAACTCATTTTTTTGTCTTAAATTTATCACCCTGCTCCTAAAATGTTGACTCTGTCAATTATGCTAAGCTCCTTATGCCTGTCAGACCATGGCAATATTACCCATGAAGGCACCCTATACACTCCTCTCTTCCCACATCCACACAAGGGGGACATGCAGCAGTCTGGTCACCTTGGCTGATGATGTTAAAAAGCTCCTGCTTCCATCTCTGAAAGTCCCCAGTTCATTTTCCCAGCATGTCAGCCAAGACGGTGGTCCTCACATTTGCACTCTTTAATAGTTCCAAGCTGACATCACATTCCCCTCTATTTACTCTTTTTCCAAGTAATATATATATATCCTTAGCCTTAATCACTCTTCAGCCAAGGTTTCTTCAAGCAGACCCAAATCAAGTGATCACTGGAGCCAGTGGGAATCTTTCTGCAGGCTCCAGCCGACTCAGGATCATGAAGTTCTGAACCCATGAACATCTGCAAGATCTGGAGGCGTTCCAATATGGATTCAGATTGGACATCAGCCACTCAGGCCCATCTTAACTCATAAATCAACATACCCTACTGACTTTCTCTTCTCTGGATCTCCTCCAGTTTGTTAATACAGTTCTGTTAACGAGGTGCTTAGAACTAAGCACAATATCCCCAGTGCAGCCACATGAGAGCTGTTACATTCCTACTTCATAATGTTATGTCTCCACATCTCCCAGCCAGAACTGCACTGACTTCACAGCTACCATGTTTTGTTGCAGACTTGAAACCCTCGCCCTGTCACTCTCATTCACTGAGAGCTGTACTTTGCTCCACAGATAATTGTGGCACAGTCAGCAGGACTCCTCACTCAGGACTGGCAGTGCAAGCAAGGAAAGCAGAAACTGATCCCAGGGAAAGAATTCCTATCTAGATTTTTGAGCTGATAAACTGAGACAGCAGAATAATTGTAACAATGCCATCCTGCTGCTTTCCTGGGCAATAATCTATTTTCCTCATTGGGATAAATGATTTGGCCATCAGTCTCCTGGTTTAGCCATTTGGGAACTGGATTATTGCTTCATAAACTGTGCAACACACTCCTATTACTGTTTAATTGCATTGGGCAGAGAAAGGGGGAAAAAGATTTTGCAATTTCTAATGGAAATCTCCCAGAAGCACTCTCTTTCTGTGTTACTTTCCTCAATAGTTAAGACAGTGAACTGCAGTCCAATCCAAAATTTTCCTCTGAACAAAGAACATAATTTTTCTTCGTACACTTCTGCCAGCACAGCTCCTTTTTGCAGCACACTCCTCCTTTCCTGGTCCTGGATGCTCAGTGTTCCTTACCACCTCCTGTAGTGAGATTACCTTGTCTTCTAGGCAAACATTTGCTGTAAAATCTCAGCTATATATTTTGGTGTGAGTTTACATTTCGATTTCCTATTACTAGCAGCAGAAGCTGTGCTTGAAACTCTTCTGTCTTTCCATCCCCTCTTTTTTTGTTGTTGTAGCTGTTGTTGCCTGCAAGCTCTTCAGAGCAGTCACTGCCTCCTGTTCCACAGGGAACCTCCATCCAGCACTTCAGTGGCTGCAGTCCTGGAATTGAGACATATCCTGTCTCCCAAAGCAGGAGCAGTAGCTGAGGTGGGGAGAAAGGGGCTTGGTCTGCAATTTTTTCATTCCTAAACAGTGTAGCATTCACTCCTGTCTCTAGCATGCTTTCCAACACCACTAATCTCCTCCTCTGACACAGCACTGAGAAGTCAAGATGAGTTCAAAGAAGCTCTGTTCAGTTGTTTCAGAAAAGGCTGAGTCCCTGGTTTCTAATTATCTAATGCCTACAATTGTTTCCCTTAAGGAAACTTGGGCAAATAGCTTTTAATAATATTTCTTTCTAATTCCAGGAGGTGGTTGAACTGTTTTCATCACAATGATTCTCAGGAAAAATACCTTTTCAACAAACATGGAAATTTTTGCTAGCCAAAGCATTTAACCTGCTTAGTGCTTTTTACAGATTTTATGAAGACTCAACAAAGGAAATGAACAAGGATTCTCTTGGTGAAATGTTTTCCCTTACAATAGTCAATGTTTGCCTTTCAAAATGTGACTTTGTAACAAGTCTGAAAACCTGTACCAAAAATACATTTTAAGATTTCAATCACTCTTTCATAGGAAATATGAAACAAATAAAAATAAAGTTAATAAACTTTTTGGAGCAGAAATTAAAGAGAATTGGTAGAATGAAATGCCAGTGTTTTAAAAGTAAAGCTATTTTTATCTCTGTAGGGAAAAAACCTGGGAACTTCCTGGGCTTACTGTGTCCTGGACAAGCCTAAAAAGCTGCAAGCCAACTTCTCCCTTAAGCATTGCCATGTGTTCTCCCACACTGCTCCACCCACTTGTGCCAAAAACCTGTCCAATTACCTATCCTCTGGCACACCATGTCTTACCATTTCCTCGAGCTCAGTGCTTACAGACTGTTCCCATTGCTCTCTATCAATCCAGCAGCCAGCTGACCTTTCTGTCAAACTGCAGAAAGTTTTCTCCAAACCACACCTGCCCAATTTGTCCAATTCCTCCACTGCTGTGGGGTTCATCCATGGCCCAGGAGCTCTCTGGGGCTGGATCTGCTTTCTACACATCTGGCCAGGGAGCTCCTGTCCCCACAGGGCTGCAGGTCTTACCTGGGATTCCCAGGTGCTCTTCTAATATCAATTAAAAAGCAACCAGCAAAGAGGGTCAATCTGTGGCAGTGCAGAGCTTGAGCAGAGGAATTGGAGACAACTCATATTCTGATTTTTAGAGCTAGTGGTTCCTTTCTACAGAATATCAAGCTGTTATCACAAAGGAAGGGGGAATATTTGGCACTGGAGTTAATTGTTGATTAGTAGGCGTTGATTTTAACATGCTGTTGTTCATGTTCTAGTAAAGGAGGCAGTTACAGTGAGATATTGAAGGAAAATTACCTACTTGAACTTAAATAAATAGAGGTGAAGAGAAAATTAGGTGGAGAGGATCTACTGCATTGACATAAAGAATAGCTTGAGAAAAAAATCCTCCAACACACAGTGTCTTTAATCATAGATAAGGCTGGACTCTGATCTTGGAGGCTAAATGATTCTGTGATAGCATGGGCAAGCAGATGCCTCTAAAGGAGCCGTGGGGTGGAAGGCTGAACTGCTGACTGTCCAGTGCTGACTGTCCAGTCCCCTGTGGCAGCAGGGCTCTCCAAGACTTTCAGCTCCCTGGGACACCAAAGCTCGCTGGCAGGATGTCCGGCCAGCAAGGAAACACTCTGGTATTTTTAACAGGAGGCTACAGGGGTGACAGGCTGGGACAGCAGCAGGTCAGATGAAAGCCTCGGCAGGCCAGGCTATCAGACATGGTTTCCTCCGGTGAAATTCCAGCTGGAGATCTCCTATCAGGCTCTGCTCGCTCAGATTCTGGGATGCACACGCTCCTGCCTCCCCGCACAACTTTGCAGTTTCCAAGGAGACCACACGCTGCTCACCCCGGAGCCCGGCACCGGCGGCCCGGTGACTTCACTGGGTCAGGGAGCCCATAAAGCAGCGCAGGCAGAGCGATAGCGCCGAGCCTGACTCACTGCCACATCCCCCAATCCTACAGGACACTGAACCTAATGACGGGTGTTCGCTTCGCTTTTGCATTAGGGCTGATACGAGGAGACCTAGACATGGTGTCACTGCTTGGAGACAGCCCGGAGGGAAAAAGAACTCCTGTGGAATCGCAGGCTTCAAAGAACCGATTCCAATAACCGCGTTACTCGGTTTCCTGAAGGAAGACGAATATGAGAAGTGCATTTCGTAATTGTAATGATATAAAAATACACTAAAAATTCAACACTTATAACACCGAGTAAGTTCACACAGATCAAAGATTAAAAATTGGCTATGTTCCCACAAGTGTGAAATGTATCAATTGGGTAGTGAGGCTCGGTGTCAGATGTGAATCTGGTGCCTTTCTTAGTTGCTGATTTCCTGAAGAACTTTGAAAAACTCATACAGGACATAAATTTCATAGGGGTTTTTGTAAGGCAATATTTATCTCCACCTAAAAACAAGGCTCTATAAACAGTTTTTTCAACCTTTAGTCCATAAAAAGACATCAACATGTAAATTTTCCTTAGGAACCAGACAGACATTAGAGTTACAGATGCCTTTGTGTGTGTAGCCCTCACTATATCTGTGGCCTTAATTCCCTACATCTTAAATAAGAATACCAGAGTTTATCTGACTGAGGTGGAGTCAAAACAAGAACTTTAAAGTAATTATGAAGCACACATAGTAGTGTGGAAATAGATAATTGTTTCTGCTGCAGCAGTGTTGGAAGAAGCCCCAGTTCAGGACCATAAGAGAGGGAAGCAGAAATAACACTTTCCTGCATACGGCAGGAAAATTCACAGGTGCCAGTTGAACCCAGCAGATAAAGAGTGCTGCACAGTTGGCAGGATTCAGTTTTCCCATGACATTGTACCAGCCACGGCTGTAGCAAGGAAAGGAGCAAAGGATGCTAATTACTCCAAGTAAGATCTGGTTAGAAATTAAATATTTCAACATTTCTTCCTGAAAAGTGTATTAAAAAAAAAAAAAACCTTTATGCACCCAAACCACAAAAATTGCACATCTGTGTTCATTCATGATAGATACACTGCTTTCCAGCCATTCAGTTTTTGTCTAAACCAATATTTGTAGGGAACTTTGAGGCCATCTTGCACCAGCCTTGTGCATTTTCATCATAATCCTCATATATGTAATAGCTCATAGACTTTGCCAAAATCATTTTCATGGTGTTTCTTGTCTAAAGATCAGGGCTGGTTTGGATACATGCCTATGAGCTTCTTCTTGATGGGATTTCTGCTATCACCCAGAATACTTGGACATGTCCCAAGCCAAGAGATGAAATGGAAGCAGCATGGGGCAGAAGTTTAAATGAACCTGCCTGAAAAGCATAACCAGTAAGTTCAGGGTAATTTTGCAGTGGGTTCCAACTGTTGATGTAGGACCGAAGCTGTGTTGATTGGCTAAATAAGCAAATATCACAAGTTTGGAATAAGTGATTGCAAGAGGCAGGTCTCAAATGCTTCCACTGGGTCAGAGACATTTGCTCCCAGATCTTGCCCAACACTAACCCTAAATGAATGCTTCTCACATAAGTTCAGTTCTGATTGAGTTATAGTCTACAGTATTTTAATATTTTGATTGCTGGACAGTTGAAACCACTCACAGCAGACAAACAGCTGAGCAAAGAATGTCTACAATAATTACATCAATATCCCTTAACTGTCCTAGCAAAGGAGGCAGTTACAATGAGATATTGAAGGAAAACTATCTACTTGAACTTAAATAAATAGTGAGTTGAAGAGAAAATAAGGGAAGACAATCTACTGCATTGGCATAAAGATTAGACTTGGAAAAAGAAAACTCCAGTGTATTAATTTGTTCCTTCCTTCTGAAAGGATCCACTTTAAAAACCTATATCCTACACTAAAAGTAATGAAGAGGAAAATCCACTTCACTCTTCTGTCATTAAGGAAACAGTTAATGGGTTCAGCAAAAGGTGGCAGCATGAAACCTGTGGAGCTCTGTTTACTTTGTTAGTGACTGACAGTGTCCCTCTCAATTTGTTGTACGAATTAATTTTTTTCAAGATAAAATACTTCTCCTTCCACTCTTCCAAATACTGCTCCAGAAGTAGAGATTACCCAAAAAAATGTGCTGGATGCATTAGAAATTGCAGCCCCAGGAAAGCAGCCCTTGATAGAGCAGATTTTCTCTCTGACTGTTAAGTTTCCCACGCTTCCCAGCCAGGCTCTGCTGGCCAGGGCTCAGAGCCTGACTCTCGCTGTGAGAGTACGGGAAGCTGTTTCATCCTTGCAGCTGACTGACCCGGGGTGTCCGAGCTGCAAGGCCTGCACTGGAATTCAGAAGACAGAGCCTGGCTCAGAACAGCCCTCCCTGACAGGCCTGCAAGGTCTCCAGTCTCCTGTCACTGTGGCCACTTGACAACCCGTAGCACATTCCTGTGTGAGGAGAGGAGAAACCTCACGGTCCGGGTGGGGAATGAGCACAAGGCTCCAGTGGAGAAAGCAGCAAAGGAAGCCCTGTGGCTTTCAGTTCCAGGCTGTATCCAGCTTCCTCTTTTATACATCAATTTGCTCCTCCTCCTCCATCCACAAGAAATGACAAGGCAACTCAAAGGCTTTGTCCGTAGGAGTATTTCTGCTATGGCAACCAGAGGTAGCACACAATGTGCTGGGTTATCTGCTTATTCAGCTCACACCAGCTCTGGAATCTGTTATAACCTGGTGGAAGAAATGTCTTTTTGGGGTCACAGGGAGATGCTTGGGTGCCTACCAGCCAGGAGGGCAGGGGATGTGATCCCTGCCCTCCTTTCTCCCTCTCTTTTTAAGCCAGCCACCCATCTTTAATTGTAGGTCTTCACTTCTCTACTTGCAAGATATAATTCTGCCTATTCAGTGGAGCCTTGTGAAATTTATCATCTTGCTAATTAATATCTTGCAAATTATTCTGGGCATTCCTACTGTTATCTGTATAAGGCAGAACTGTCTGAGCTCTTATCGTGGATTGGGATCCCATTGTGTTCAGAAAAAAATAAGACCCTATAAAAGGCAGCACAATGGAACAAACACTGGCACATCTGCAGATGCAGCAGTGGATACCATTTGAACCTCACTTTTTTCTTAAGTCTCCCACACCCCATTCAAAATATTCTGCAAAATCCCACTTCCTGTCCTGACCCTGTGGCAAGAAGGAACACGGAAACCAGGGAGAGCAGGAAATTCCACTCAAATTCCAGCTGCAATCATTTCTTTGAGCAGGAGGGACAAAATGCAGCAGAGATTGTGGCAGATAAATGCCATGTGCTCAAAGAGGCAACCAGTAAAGAATAAGGGCTGCGATATGGTGCAGGTCACACATGGAAGTGGAACTAGACAGCCCTGATCCTTGCCTTATAGAATGTACATCAATATCAATTAAGAATTGACTTTACATAAATAAGATTAATATTGCTAAAGGTGTCTGGTTGAATTTCTTATTCCCAATGACAGCTGGATAGAACTTTACCTCACCTTTTAGGAGGTGGGAGGAGAGACTGGAAATCATTCAAAGGCTTTTTTAATCATTACTGTAGATCTTACTGTTATAGTTACCAGAATGAAATTAAGAGTGCAACCCACGTACCCTTCTTGAATAAAGAAAAGGAAATATCACAATTTTGCTTAATGTCTTTGCTGGGCCTCTGTTAGCCCATGAATCTGTCCTAGAATACCTAGACTTCTTCAAATGCAGGAAAAGTAAGACCAGGAGCTTGAAATCAGTGCCAGCAGAAGATGTGTATCTCCCAATATTATGAGAACCCTGAATTAACTTGGTGGATTGCTCTCTGATATTTTAAACCTGGACTTACCAATATTTAGCTTCTGTTGGTGAGCATGAGTGTGCAAGACAGAAAAAGAACTGCATAACTCTGTAGGGGTTTGCCATGTTTGAAATGGGTCCCTTATTTAAATCAACACATGGGAATAGTGAAAACTCAACACACAGGCAGGTCTGAAAGGGAGTAACCACCCTGACTCCACTGGAGATAACAAAAGTCTCTTCCCAGTTCTTCAAAGGCTTTGCAAACTGGAGGTGATGGAATCACCACCACCCCATGATCTATTTGCCTGCTGGAAGACAACTTTTTTCATCTGGCAGGGGATGTTGCCAGATCTTCCTCTGCCCTTTCCCTTTGCCATCTTCCCAGAGGATATGCCCAAACAATACAAAAAAAGGAGTCAACATCACTCTGACAAGTTGTCTCCCACTACTATGCCAATAAAAATTACCTTCCTTACACCACATTTCCCTGAACCTGACATCTGTCCTAAATCTCAAGTCATACATCCCACTCTTCCATTAACATGAGTCATCCTACAGATGTCCTTCTGCTACTCTTAGAGCCATGTCAGAAAGAATCATTGACTTATTGTCAGCAGATTCAGCCTACCATGTTAATGGCGTCTGCAGAGCCCTCTTCCCTGATCAGCTTGTTCTTACATCCCCAAAAATGCTGCAAAATACTTGCAGAGCTGTAGGATGTCAGAAGCAAGGAAAGAATTGCCTGTCCTGTACTGCTACTCTGCCTGGAGCATAAAGGGTAATTTGCCACATTTTGGAGTTCTCTACCTTGAAGCAGAGCCAATAAAGAGCTTTTTCTCAGGAATTCTCACAGCTTCAAGCTGCCTAAATAAAAGACCTGATGCTAGGGATACTTTTGAGAATTTCAGGAAACATAAATGAGTTTCTCTACAGAGATTATGGGCATTATATACAGGAATCCTAGTTCCAGATGTTTAAGAGTAAAATACCAGGACTTCAGAGTGGACAGTTGCATAAGAATAGAAAAGACAATGAATGTCTTATGCCTTCAACCATAAGCTATTTACAACCCTTCTGTTTTTAAAGCAGAGACCAAATGGGGAAGAGACTTCCTTTAAGGGGCAGGGGCCATGGCAAGTCCTGGTAGTTGTTTTCATTATTCCATCAACTTGGTGTCTTGAAAGATTTATTAACTCATTCTCTTTCTTGGTCTTTTATTTCTATTTTTAAGTCTCTGATGTTGCCTCTATTCTCATGCACTTCACAATGCCCTTTCTGCAAAGTCAGTGGAGATCAGTCTCCGCCTTCATCTTTTCTACAAATGGGAAGCTAAATATTTGCAGAGCTGGGGGTGTCTGTGGTTGTGCTAAGGTCCAGGAAGTCAAGCAATTAAGCCAAATGTTTGCCTAGTGTAAATCAGCACTGAGACTTTACCTAATTTCTGATGGGAATAAGGAAATCCTTACAAGATCAGACTGCAGGTTAATATAGCCATTTTCAGCAGAGAGCTAATTCTTTGAGGGAGGTGCAAAAAACCTTTCAAAGTCTGATTTTCCTTAGAATCACAGAATAACTTAGGTTGCAAAAGGTCTTTAAGATCATTGAGTCCAACCACTAATCCAGTACTGCCAAACCCAGCACTAAACCATGTCCCAGAGTGCCACAGCTATGTGTCTTTTAAATATCCCCAGGGATGGTGACTTCACCACATTGCTGGACAGCTTTGTCCAGTGCATGACAAGCCTTTTAGTGAAGAAATTTTTCTTAATGTCCAATCTAAACCTTCCCTGGTGCAACTTGAAGCCATTTCCTCCTGGCCAGGACTCCCATAGCTCCTTTCAGTCTGAGGACTCTAAACACCACAAGGCTGCCATGCTTTCTGCCCTCCCCAGCATCAGTGATTTCTGTGTGCAGTGTCACCTGGGGGTAATTGAGTGCAGTCATGCTGGTGGAAGGGTGCATGCCCTGACCTGGCATGCACTGCATGAAAAGCAGCTGCCTGGCATCTCAAGGAAGCACTCAGATGTGGCAGAAGAGGACCTCACTCCAGAAAAGCTGAAGATGAAGCAGGAAGGAGATCAGCTCTGTGACTGCTGGAGAAGGACTCCTAGCACACCTCTGCTCCCCACGGCTCATCTTTGATCCCTCACAACCCCATCCCAAACACAAAAGCACAGGGTTGGGGCAATCAGTGCAGCTAATTGCACACACAGAGCTCACTGCTCCAGGACATTCCCACGTGTCCCCCACCAGCAGCCAGCTGAGGACTTTGGTGTCAGCAAAGTTCAGATGAACCAGTTCATCCCAAACTCCCTTGGCAGTGGCCAGCAGGCTGCCATGAAACAGCCCCATCTCTGAGACAGACAGCCACCTCAGCTATAATTAAAGATAATTATTCAAAGGCACCCTGTTCACGTAGCAGTGCTCAGAAGCTCCCTGCATGAGCATGTAGGCAGCAGGGCTGTTTTTCTTCATAAAAACTTATGAGGAACACTGCGCAGATTAACAGCTTTAATGACAAAAATTACCGCTTACAACACTGACTTCAAATCAAAGAACAATATCTGCAGACAGATATTTTCATGGTTTTCATAACAATTCATTATAGGTGGCACCAAGGGATTATATTTTTATTTCCCTTGTGTCATTTCTCTCAGACTCAGGTTCATTTCTCTTAATGAGGCAGCAGAAGATAAAGGGCAGTGAAGGCTCCTCCAATGCCTCTGCAGAATGTGAGGAGTTTAGGGGCAAAGTGATAACTGATCCTCTAAAGGAAGAGGGAGGGCTTGGAGGGGGGGAGGGGGAGAGGGAGAGTGATGGGGTGGGATGCTCTCTGCCATAATGAACTAAAATTAAGACATAAATTCTCCTACCTTTGTTCTGACCAGATCTAACAAAAGGGATTCAGCTATTTAATGAAGAATGGATCAGTAGCAAAAATATTAGCTAATTAATTGTAGAGGAAAGGGAAAGAAAGAGGAAAGGAAAAAATCTCCAACTGAAAGGACAGGACTGAAAGTTCTCCACATAGGCTCTCAGAGTAGGAAGGAATTCCAGAATTCCTTGAATCCTGGCAGCCTTTACTCAGGCAGCAAGGCCCCTCTTCACACAGTTTGGGATGGCAAGGCAAAGGTCAAAACAAGAAGGAGCAAGAATGAAGCAGACCTCAAAATGGGGTCCAGGATTCCCCTGATAGTACCAGGCTTGTTAGGACTGAGTAGAGGTTCCCAGTGAAACTGGATGGAAACTCTCCTGTGAATTACTTTTCTGTTGAAAAATAATGTGGAGACAGCACAAAAGGGTTCCTGGGAGTGTGGACTCCTGGCACAGGCTCAGGAGACCAGGCAGCTATTTTGTTTTTAAAACAAAAAAACATCAACCCAAATGCTTCAAAGTCTTCTGAGAACTAAACAAACTGAGAATTGGCATTTCCAATCCATGGAAAACCTTCTCATTCCTGAGTTTTGTTCCAGCATTCGTTTCAACAATTTTGGTTTCCTGTGAGTGGGGCAATCTGCGTTTTAGCAAGTTCTGCCCATCAGTTAGGGCCACAGGGCTCCCAGCATTTGTGGCTCAAAGGGGGAAAAAAAAAAAGAGAGAGAATTCAGGGTTTCCTCTATTTTCAGGATTTTCAGGATTTCATTGGTGGAAAAGATCCTATTGGAACTCACCCCTCTGTACTCAAAGGGGAGCAAAACAGAAATTGCAGCTATCAGAAAAACACCAGTAAAGGGAACTCCTTTCTTTGGGTTAAGGTTAACTCAGATCCTTCTTCAGTCTGCTGTAAATAGTGCTTTCCTGAAAACCAGCATTTTAAGTGCTGCTAGAGTTGGGCAAGAGCCTGGGAGCCTGGATGGGTAAATAATCTGACAAGGCATAGAGACAGGAGACAAAGGGGCTAGACAGGGAAAGGAGAAACCAAGGATAAATGAGACACAGTCAGTGGCATTTCGTGTGTGTTTGGCTGTGGGGAAGACAATCTTGAGAAAGAGGAAAGATGTATTTTTGTCATAACCCCTTTCCCTCTACTTATTCTTGGCTCCCAACTTTCCACCCTGTAAATGCAAAGGGAGTAGCCATCCTTTTGAGATGGGTAGGCTAGACTGAAACAGAGCCTCACTTTATGAAGTAATTATTTTAGGAGTATTTAGCCCACACTCCTTCTGCCTCCTTCAGATTATGAGGAATCCTTCCTGCTTTGGCAGGGCCCTGAGTCACACAAAAAGGTGTTTCACACCCTCCTTCCTGCTCTGCACCAGCATTAGAGGGCACAGGCTCAGGAATGGAAAAACACAGGGCTAAGGAGTTCCAAGGTCGCCTCCTGCCCTGTCTCCAGTGAGCTCCAAGAATCTACAAAGTTGATCTTCCAAAAAAAATTTTAAAATTAATATATATCTGTGTTATCTCTATATATCTCAAGTGGGTAATTATTTGCCTTCTGCTTCCCATATTTTTCAGACTTTTCACTTGAAATCAACAGGGCTTGAATCATGTCTCTGGTTTAATGAAGGCTGAGCTTCTTGTGGACTCACATGACAGCAGGAGGTGCTGCTCACTGAAAAGCCCAGGATGGTGGGAGACTTTGATAATATCACGAGAGTTGGTAACACGGGCAGAGGACTTTGAATAAAGCTGTCTGACCTCCTTGGCCCAAGTGCTTTTACAGCCAAGCAAAACAATTTCTCTGGACTCTAATGAATAGACTTCTGTCATTGTTCATCATAATAATGCCCCGATCCTGGCAAGATTACCTAGATGCTACCATAATCCTGCTAATAAGTGATGATTATAAAACACACACTTGAGGAAAAGGAAAGGTAGAATTTGGATCTTTTGCCCCAGTCTCTTCCCAAAGGAAAGCAGGATAATAAATGACTTCTGACTGTGATATATGACAAAGAGCCTTTAGCACATCAGAGTCTGCTACAGCAAGATCCAGCCAGCTCACTCAGTTTTGTCCATAAAAATACTGCTGTATTCAGTGTGAGAGGCCTGATAAATGGGGGGGGGGCCATACTGAAGACATCTAGTGAGATTTTTTTTTTTCCTTTCTGGGAGAAACAGCTGGAGACAGAAAAAAAAAAAAAAAAAAAAGATTAATTGTGTTTTTGTGAAACATGCATTTTTTTTCAAGCAGCAAAACTTCCTCATAGTACTACGGAAATATATGATTTTCTTATTATGTGTGACTTCCTATCCATTTTCAGCTAGTGACTTCTGTTTTCTGGCAGAGGCCAGCACCAAATATTTTACCCACTTGGCGAAACTGTTGCATAAGAGAGCAAAGTGTGACTAGAAAAATAAATTAATAAATGAAGTGGGCTAATTCTGGCAATTTTGTTCTTAGAACAGAGTGAGTGTAATGCCCCTGCTGTCCCACCCAACTAAGCTGCTGTCTCTTGACTGTGGAAGCTACTAGAGGCTCCTAATCTCATGGCAGAGGTCCTGTTGAAAATGTGAACATGGGAGTTTTTGCTTCAGAATTTGGTCCATCACAGCTGATGGGGGATGCACACAGCAGGGTTTTCCATGCTTGCTCTACTTCTTGTTTAAGTGCAACTACTGCTTCCAGTGCTAACATAAAGGTACTGCCTTCTTCAGAAGCAGTGACAGGCAGGTAAAATTCCTGCTGTATTCTTGCTTGTTGCCTTAAAAACAGGGGATGGGATCTTGGTATATGCAATACATAAAGGAGAGCTAAGATCTCCACAAGTACAGCATAAAGAGATCTGGGCAAATGCCATCCTGGAAAACATTTAGATACTCACACAAGAAATGTGGTTTTGTTATTCATTCCTGCTAACAACACATTTGTCACCCCATTTGCACACCAGAAGACGCTGGCGTGCAAGCCTGCGTGAATTTAGAAAGCTCAGTATGTAGTTTGAAAAATCATCTTGCTTTCACAATAAAGTTATCAGCAGCTCAGCTACCACTCGATCTAAAAAAGCCTTCGTCTTAAGAGGAGAGCCTTTCTCTTCCCACTGGATTAGGTTTCAGTGGGAGCTAGGCCAGGAAATTGCTTTTATTTATATTCTCCACCCCTGGCAAAGTCAATGGCCTCATTAATCCACTGATGGGCCAGCACCACGATGGAAACTAGAGATGCAGAAGGGAAGAGTGCCAGAGGAATTGCTGCTTTTCTTCTCTCCCAAGCCTTCACCTTGTGCCCACCCCAGCTTCACCTTCAGATCCCTCCTGCCAACGTGCAGAGCTTTTGACACCATCTCATCCTTTCCACCTGGATGTCCACCCTTCTTGGAGATTGAAGGAAGAATATAGCCCCAAATTTCATGGACACATTTACCAGGGTGAATTGGAAAAGGTTCAAACTAGCACATTGCTTCTGGGATCAGGACAAAATAAACCTTCACTTTCTTAAATATGCAACAAAATTGTTACACAGCCTGTAGAAAATTAATCATGGCACTGACTGGTACAGGGAACACTGTCTCCCTTTTAGACCACAGCTTAAATTCTTGCTGAACCCCTGTTGGAGGGGCTGTTATCCTCTCCCTTCTTTTCAACATATCTTTTTATGTTAAAACTATTTTTAACCGTGGGCTTTGACACTGTGACTGGCTGTGCTGTGACTTTTATTTTCCACATAATCTGTCTTGCAGTGGAGGGACCATTAACCAGTCAAACAATGTTCTATCCCAATAACATTATCACTTAAAGGGAGCACGGCAAGAATTTCTGCTAACTAGTGGGCAGTAAATTTACTCTTCTAATAGGTTCATCATTTATTAGGTATTTATTTCAGGAGGTTAAACCATAATTAGATTGCATTAGGAAGCTGAAAAAGAAAGGAATGGAGATTCTAGCCTGAGAATTTGTTTTATTTGCTCCTCGGATGTCCAAAGAAATTCTCAGCACAATCTGTATTCCTCCAGACAGGGGGTTGCACAACTAAACAGCTCCAATATTTCTGCCAGGAGTTTGCATTTGTCTTTCCTGTACAAAAGTTATTGCTAAGCTGTAATCCTTCCCTGAAATACAGTGTGCGGAGCCAAGGCTGAACCCAATTTACTGTGGCAGATGAATATAGCCAAGGTGGTGGTCTGAATGTTTGGCCTAAAGGCACAATCCAATTTTCAACTGTTTCAAAGCTATTATGTCAAAGGCTGTTTGCATAAACATAACAATGGGAGCGAGCCCCGGCAGAGGCGGCAGCAGAGGGGACGCTGCCCTCTCGTGTCTCCTGCCTGCATGTGCCTGCAGCGCGCTGAGCGCTCCGGGCGCGGAAAGTCGGGATTTTGGGAGGACAGCAGGTGTGTGCGGGCACTGCTCCACTCACAGCCCATCCTTCGAGGCCCTGCAGAGCGACCCAGACAAATCGGAGGGCTGGGCGATCACCAGCTCTATGAAGTTGAACAAGGGCAAGCGCCGGATTCTGCACTTGGGGAGGGGTGACCATGGATTTTCGGACTGGGTGGGGGATGAGGCTGAAGAGCAGCGCCTCGAGAATGGATGTGGAGGTCCTGGTCAATGGGAAGTGGAATTTGAGCCAGCAGAGCCCTGGAGGCCGGGAAGGACATCCCTGTCCTGAGGGTCTCTCATCGCCAGCCGGGCCAGGGAGGGATGGTCCCGTTCTGCTCTGGGCTGGGGCAGCCTCACCTCGAGTGCTCGGGCAGCTCGGGGCACTGCAGTGTAAGAAAGATACTGAGCTGTTAGAGAGTGCCCAAAGGAGATGTGGAGATGGTGAAAGGCCTGGGGAAGAAGCTGCACGGGAGTGGCTGAGGGCACTTGGTCTGTTCAGTCTGGATCAGAGTGAGGGAGGGTCTCACCAGGGGCTGCGGCTTCCTAAGGATGGGCAGTGGAGGGACAGCCCCGAGCTCTGCCCTGTGTGACAGGGACAGCAGCCAGGGAAGGGCTGGAGCTGTGTCAGGGCAGGTTTGGGCTGGAGAGCAGAGAAAGGTTCTTCCCCCAGAGCGTGCTGGGCACTGCCCAGGCTCCCCAGGGAATGGGCACGGCCCTGAGGCTGCCAGAGCTCCAGGAGCCTTTGGACAGCGCTCTCCAGCACGGGTGGGATTGCTGGGGTGTCTGTGCCAAGAGCTGGAGTGGATGATTGTTGTGTGTCCCTTCCAACTCAGGATTTTCTGTGTTTCATCCCCGTGTCCGTGCCTGCAGGTGGAGGCTGTGTGGCTGTGCACAAGCGGGTGATGTCTGTCTGTGTGGAAGTGCTCACAATCACACACGCTCACTAGCTGCAGGCACACACATACAAACACACACAGACAAGTTTTTCACATGCACACGTGTCTACAGTGCCAAAATTCTGATTTAAAAAAAAAAAAAAAAAAGAAAAGAAAAAATAAGTAGATTCTGCCAATGGTGGAAACGGGAGAATGTTAATGACTTTTTAAACTTTTCTCAAGCTTGAGAAACAGATGTGATTATTCAATTCATCACAAAAAAAAAAATGTCTTGCAGCAGCATGCATGTGATGAGCTGACTGATGATGTGGGAACCTATGAGAAAGCTGTTTCCCTTATTAGAACTGGAGGGTTTTCAAGTCAATGTTCTATTTCTCTTTCCCGTTACGTACACACATAGATGCTTTCTTAAATAATAGAACTATAGGCTAAACCTTTAAATCAATTTCATTTGAGTGATGAAAAACAAAATAGCAGACCCAAAGATTTTGTAACCTGGACTGGAACTTTCCCCAGATCTGCCATGCTCAGACAGTATTTGGACTTAGGCCAAACATACAGACTGGACCCAGTCCTGATGCTCATCTCTAAATTTGAAAGATGGGAAGAGGATACACTTATCAGTTTTTTGGAGGGTAGCTGGAGCAGGAAAATCGTTAAATGACAGAAGCTGCCAAAAATAAACATCCGCTGCTTTAAAAAATCCTCCTTATATAGAACTATAAACGCACAGGGCTTATTAAGACATCTGGCAAATTATTTTTTCTGATGGAGAGAATTCTCAAGGCCTCAAACACAGAACAATAGAGGATTTCACAGAAAAACAAATCTGCAGAGTCAACATTGCACATTTGTGTGAGTCGGAGTTCACAGGGGTCCAGCAACTACGATGGGGCTGAAGCCAACACTAAGGGGGACAATCCCACAGCCACCCAAGGTCAGAGTCTTTCTCATCCAATATCTGATTTTCAGTCAAAGCTGGCATTGCACAACACTGATTAATATGATAATGTGAAGCTGGATGTGTGTGACAGATACTGAATAACTGGGTTCCAAAATTAAAATTCTTTCTAAAGTCAGATGTCTGGAATCTCAGACCAAGAAACATTAGATTTTCCATTGTTCCAAATTTCCATTTTTGCACTGACTCTTGTTAGAAGCACACATTAGCTACAGCTGTGACTGAACATTTCTATCACCTTTCTACAACATGGCCTAAAACTCTACCTTAATTTTGGCAAATTAACAAATGTGTGTCATAGAAGTGAACACTTTACCATCAAAATATCAACAATCTGAATGAAAAAAAAATTGCATCTCACCATTTTATTTCTTTTAAACCACCTAGTGATTACACAAATAAAAAACAAACAAGCAATCAAAACACTCCATAACACCAAACATTTATCCAGTAAAAATAACAGATAATGTAGAAGGTGAAGGGCCTGCCAGGGTTAGAGTGGGTGTTCAAACTTGGGATGTAATCAGCTAACAGGCAGCAGCCCTTACTCTAGGAAGACACTTGCCTCAAAAAGATGAAGCAGATCAAAACAAAGCAACAAAAAGACAAGTAAGGATTAAGTTAGAAATGTGAAAATCATTCTTCTTCTCTGTAAGTTACAGCGTATGATAAATTTTATCATATATTTCCTTTCAGAACCAAGGTAGGATTTGTAAACCATGGCTTATGCTTAAGAGGCACCTGGGCTTCCTGGGATCAGCAAAACACCACTAAGAGTACAGCAAGGTGTCCCCAGAGTTTTTCTTGCCTTGAAATGGGACAGTGACAACTGAGATAATTACATTTTTCATAGGACATCATTATGATTAATTAGTTATGGAAGGAGCAGAGCATACAGAAATTAAGGAGCAGATATTTTTATGTGATCAAAAAATATTTTTATATCCCTGTATACACTGCCTGATATTCAGAAAGGAGAGCAGAGGCTTTTTGAGCTATGCCCTGAATAGTCTTCTCAAAGAGAGCATCTGCCTGCAAGGTCTACTGTCAGCCTGCCCCCACCATCCTGCCAAACCCTTCCACACACATGGAGACCCATCAACAACAGCTGCTGTGATTCATGTGCATGAAACTAAGCATGAACCCGGGCCTTTGGGAGGTCGGGGTGATAAGAATCATGGGACAAGCACTGGAAAGGGAAACGTGACACTGCTTTTGCCCAACTCAGTAGCAAAATTAAGTCTCCCAACTCCCAGCCTGATGCTTCACCCACAAAAGCATCTGCCTTCCAGGGAAGGGCTGTAGCAGCAGATGGAACTGGGATGCACAAAAGCAGCAGTGGGAATGGCTGAGAGAGACAGCTGAGAAAGGGTTTAATGAAGACCAGCTTTGATGAATATATTTTCTGCATCTTGTTGTTTTAAATGTATTCCTGTTTACATTGTTTCAGTTGCTGCTCCGTCCTTGGCTTTCCTGGGACCACTGTTAGATCCTC
Source organism: Cettia cetti (assembly GCA_013401135.1). NCBI lineage: Eukaryota > Metazoa > Chordata > Aves > Passeriformes > Sylviidae > Cettia > Cettia cetti. The sequence continues at coordinate 80,997 of VZUI01038999.1, forward strand.
TTGCAGAGATCAGGATGTTTGGAATTGCAGTTGTGCTGCCCTGAGTCAGATGTTAGAAACCACTTAGGCATAAACAAAGCCTACAACCTTTGGAGTCACTCCCCCAAAAAGGGCTGTGACAGCCCCAGAAAGACACCCAAAGGCAGCTCTCAGCTCCACCACGATGCTCTGGGTGCACCAGCTCCAATCAGAGCACATGCATATCCTCAGAGGCATTCTCTGGAGGGATTTTTGGACACAGAAGTTTCAGAGCTTTGCTGAGTAAGGAGGGCTCTTGTGTAAGTTTGTCATTGAACTGCAGATTGATTAAATGCAAAGAAACAAGAAATAACTCTCTGCAGCAGGGAAAGTACACAGTTGTATGTTGTAAGGCTGGCATGTTGTATTAGAGACTTGTCAGGGAGACCCTACAGACAGGTTCCTGCTCTAAGACGTGTTCCTTGGATGGCAGCTCACTCTGAGGGACAACTCCAGCAAAAGCAGAACTGGAAGGATGTGGATAAAGCCACAGAGTCAGGACTGTGTAATCAATAATTCTGCTGCAATTTGCTTCACACTCTCTGTCAAGTCAATTCACTATTTTTAACACTCTCCTGGCTATCAGGACCCAATTCCCAGCTTTTTGTACAACTATGTATAAACTGGAGGAAGCAAGAACACCCTTGAGCTCCTTTATCTGTATGGGCTCTGCTCCAGTCATACTCCCACACCCTGATTTTCGAGAGCATGAGTCAAGCAGAAGTTAAGACAAAAAGAAACAGTCCTGCCCTAGACAGAAGTGGAAGAAGAAGCCCCCCAAAACCAGTTGCCAGCACCAGAAGGTCAGTTTAACACTGACCAGAAACTCTGGAATGGAGAAAAGGTGAAATTAGTAGAAACTGAGGGATCCTGTAATCCCATTATATAAGCCACTTTAAAATGCGGATAACATCTGCCAAAGACATGCAGACACTGATGCAAAGAGGTACAGCATCCTGTGTGAAGCCAGCAAGCCCTCACTGTGTCTCATGGCCTGGCAAAGCTTCCCTAACATTTGTGAAATGCTGTGAGAGCCTCAGAGGAAAGATGATATTGGACAGCAAAGCAGCATTGTTCATCAGCGTTGGAATTAAGGCTGCATGCTAACAGCAAAGTAGATGGAATGAAAAATGTCAAAGGCTCAAAAAAACTGCAAACTGCAAGATGCATAAAGGGAGCAGCTGCTTTCCCCCTTCCCCCTTCTTCCCATCACACTCAGATGTAATAACTTTCCCTAGTTCCGTGGCTCTCACACAGCTAATGCTGTGTTCAGTTGCTGGAGTCCTTACAGATGCAATGCATTAGCAAAGCCTGCCAGTCGGCATCCTGTTTTTCCAATCACTCTTCTGAAACTCCTCCACTTTTCTCAGAGGTTTTATCAGAAAGATGTTCCTCTGAAACATTTCAGCAAGGGGATCTGACAGCTCTTCAAACACCAGCTGAAATTCATTTGTTTTCCACTGCTTCCTGTTTTTACAAGTTCATTAGTGTTTCACCAAGATAGACTCAAGATTAGGGACTTTCACCAGCCATGCTGGTGACATATAAAGTCATGGGAGACTGTCTGAACCTCCACGTTGCATACACAAACACAGAAATGCATGGCCTGTATGCAGAGGTGAACATACAGACAGGTACACAGCAAAACCACGTGTGTGAGCTCTGGGCATGTAGAAATCCCTGGACTGTCTGAGATATCGAGGAATGCGCGCAGCCGTGACGTGCAAACACGTCCACACACATCCATAGGAAAAGCAAAGGCCCCATTGTGGGCAGCCTGACACTGAGCCTTTCTTTTTTAGTGGAATTTCTGAAGCCAACAAAGTAAATAAGCGCCTGAAGTATCTCAGCTGTGGTCCATAAGGTCAGGGCTGCTCTCAGGACAAGCAGGAGGCAGAGCATGTACAGATACATTCCTGAGCACTCACAGGGGCTGAGTGTTGCAGCTCCATGAAGAAGGCACTGTATGTGCTCAAGCATCCAGGCTTTTAGCATTATCTGTCTGGCACATTAATATGCTAATTGTAAGAGAAGAAACGTGGAACTAATTCCACGTATCATTCATGTGAAAGCACATAGGTAGCAGTAAGATAGGGTTGTATCAAAACAGACATAATCACATTATTTTTGATGTATGTTAGAACAGGAGTACAGAGTATGTTCTCCTATTTAAATAGGTTAACAGGCTGTTTAGTTACAACAGCAGCAAGAAAATTGAAATCTATTTCTAATTTACACACAGAAACTGCTTTCTCCTGTGTCCCTGAATGCAGCTGGACAGCTTCTTCTTTTAAATTGCAGTTGTGAAGAAAAGACTAAGGAGCAAGAGAGACAGTTTTCAGATTAGTAAATCTGTTTATTCCAAAGTCATAAAACACCATTTTGTTGCTAATAACGATGATTTAACAGTTGGCTCTTAAACTGTCTGCCTTCTGTTTGGTTTTTATTACTACTTTCTCAAAATCTCCCATAATTGATCAATTCAGAAATTACGAGAAAAGAAAAAAAAAAGGTGAAGGGAAGCATGTCTGCTTTGGTCTAATGATTTTAAACAAGCCTGATGTGTCAGCCAACAGAAAGTGCTGTTGATATAATCATGAAAGGTACTGGGTACCTTACTGTACTCCAATGTTAAACTAAATCTGTATGATCCAGGAGCTGGAGCTTTCTGCTTGACTGCTAAGAAAATGTCAAATAACATCATATTTTTTTAAGTGGGTTGTGAGGCTGGTGGTGATTTACAGCCAAATGTTTATGATAGAATCAAAAAGCCTTTTTTTTTGTTTGCTTTTGTTGCAGGTCAACTTCTATGATTTCAGAGCTTCATCATGTGAATAAGACCAGCCTCACTTTAAAAATGGTTCCCTAGACCAAAATATCAAATTCCTTTTAAATTGTCCTGAGCCCTTAACGGCATAGAACCATTATTAACTTATTGCCAGAGACTATAAAAGAGAATATTGTGTGCTTGGTTACACACTGTATTTGTTGTTTTGTCTTCTGTTTATAAGGGAAGTAAAGCAACTGCTACGTATCTTTCCACTTTGGAACTATTTATCATTTCATGCTATTAACAAAATTATTACTTATTTTTAATGACTAAGGAATACTCTATTATTATGTAGCTCAAGTTTACTACAGTATTTGGTGTCTCTTTGTGCTCCTTCCAAAGTCTTTGGACCTGCCAAACAGAGCTGAAAACACAATCAGGTGTTTTCGTGCTATTTCATGCTATACTGCTCTCCCCCTGGCTGAACCAGCACTGCTGCAAGAGTATTTTATTTGATGTGTTTCACCTTCACCTTTCAAGGTTTTGCTGAGACCACCACAAAAGGACACTGGAGGGAAAAGTATTACGTAAACCAGCAGAGGTTTTCTAGGCTGTGGGGAGAAGGTTTACGGTCAGCTGAAACCATGGGGAAAGCTACAGATCATCACCAAGATAAGAACCACCACCCTCATGTGTCAGTGGGAAGGTTTTTTCATCTGACATCACTGAAAATTTTATCCTGACAGCACAGTCACATAGCAAAGAAACAAAGAGGTCTTTGACACCCCACAAGCTCTACAAGAATATTGGTGGTTTTGTTGGTCATCTGTCCTGTAAAAAACCTGCATGTGTCTGCAAAAGAAATCCTACCTGTTGCCTTTGTTTAGCTGCAGCCAAAATATTTTATTATTCATGACCTACATAATACAAGTAGCATGTTAGAATCTATACAAGCAGGCAGAGAAGAAACTAATACTAGAGGAAGCCAAGTTCACTGTTTACCTCTTCCTGGCTTTTTAGGAAGGTCTTTACAGAAACAGTGGGATCCCCATTAACAAAAAGAATAGGATGTGCTGCCTTTTGCAGAATCTACCAGTGTGAGAAAAAAATAGCCTTCAGTGCTGAAGGGGGAGATCAAAAAATGTTCTCAAGTCAGACTGTAAAGACAAAACTCTACCTGGCGGCTTCATCAGTTCATTAGCTGTTGTAAATGAGCAATGTATCATATTTACTTGAATATAATTTTTTTCAGTCTCACAGGCTCTTAAGAAATAAGTGTCACCTTGGGGCTGGTATCCTTGAATTTGAGCAAAACCAACAGAAACATGGGGGAAGGGAAAGGAGAATGGTAGAACTAGAAATGATAGTAAAGTTAGCATGTTTGGAAACGATTTCTACTGTTTCCCTTTGAAAATCCCCAGATATTTAATGTGGAGTCTTATGAGTGTATAAATTACCTTTTGGAAGGAATGGGTTTTAATGATGTGCTTGACAGAGGGGAAACACAGGGGCACAGGAGAAGCCACCTGGGACCAGAGCACAGCGTGACTTCAAAGAAAAAAGCCAAGAGCTGAGAATAGGAAAATTCATCAGGCAACTTGGCCAAGGCAGCGGAAGGCAGTGGAAAGAGATGAGAGAATGGAGACAAGCTCCAGTAGATCTTCCTTCCTCATTGTTTTTCTGCTGCTACTGACCCCTCCATCTCCTTTCCCTCCAAGCAGCCAAGGCAAGGTGAGACCGTCTGGCGTCTGCAGCCCAATCTCCCGCCCCCCCTCTCAGCACCATCTGGGAATCCACACTCCTAATGGAGTTTCCAGATGTTCATGTCATTCTGGTGTTTGTGTCATTCTGGATCTTCTCCTTCAGTTCTGATGTCCTGTGTCTCAGCCCTGGCATTGGACATGCATCAAAACATCACACTCCACAGCAGAAAGCACCAGAATCTCAGCTAGAGGAAAGCCTGATGCAGGTAGGGATGACTGAGCCTTCATTACCAGTGTTCACACCAATAGAACTGTCTTGCAGGTGTGCTGAAGCATCTAAGGGGTCTAACACCCCATTTCCACACAGCCTTTATTTAATGCTGGTCAGCTTTCAGTGCACCCACCTCAGTTATCACTGCTGGCATGAGCATTGCCAGGAAGAGCTTCACAACAAACAGAAATAAATCAACATGTAAAGTACCAGAAGGAATAACTCTACCACTTTGTCAGAGAAAATTCCATCTCATAGGTCGTTTGCAACTACACCTTCCATGCTGTAACAGCAAAGTTATTCCACAACATGATATTGTAGGGATCCTTCCCAACTTTGCACCTGCACTGCTCAAACCAGAGCTTCTCCAAGACAGGCCATACCCCTGACATGGCAATAATTAACATTTACTGGGTTTAAATAATTAACATTTACTGGGTTTAAAAACAGAATGGTTACAAATTTGTTTCTTCAGACTTATGAGTATTTCCTGCAAGGGTCATTCAGGTGGATGCTCCCATCCAGACATTTTCAAGATTATTTTTCTCATAATCTTCCTGCTTTCAAGGTGTTGCTTTGAAAACAGGTTTGCAGTAGATGCTGCCCACAAGGCAGGGTTTTTTGAAGCCTGGGAATAGTGTAATATCTCTCTATCTACTAAAAGAGAATAATGTATCACCATTATTCTGGCCTTCTGAAAGAGGAAAAATTGCAATATGGTTCTCTGCAGCGGCTCTAAAAAGTCTCAAAGTTGCTGTAGTAAAAACTTGACCATATAGCAAAGGAGTACTAAATAAATGACTATTAAAATCTAAAACAAAGTAGCCATTTCACAAACTTCTGAGCCACAAGTGCCACTTCTGTAGTTTAAATTAATCCCCTTGGAAAGTGGATCAAGCCAAGTTGCACAAAGGCACATTAGTACAGAGGAACATCCACTCTGGGATTTAACACAAAACAGTTACAGTGCCTAAAACATACCCCCAGACTTCTTCTGTACTAACTTCCTGCTCAGATAAGCCCCAAGAGTTGAACTTTTTGCTTCTGATTTCCCCTGTGAAGCTGTGCAAAACCCAGGGTGGTGAGAGCATATGCCTTGGAGTACAGGGGTCAGAACTAGAGAATCTATTCCATTGTTTTCTCGCTTATATGAGCAAAAAAGAAAAAAAGTTCCCTTAAATTCCCAGGCAAAGAGAAAAGTAACTTGGCAAATAGACTTCTCCTGAGTTCTTTTACTGGAAAGATTTATATTTTGCTCACCACAAATATATGGAGCAGACGTATAGCACACTGCGTACACGCCTGTGCTCCTTGTAGCAGAAGGTTTTGGCAGTCCTTTCTAGTGTGAGGCTTAGAAAAACTCACACTGCTGAGGGCAACCTGGCCATTGTAAAAGCCAAACCCAGCTTTTAACTAGATATATTAGAGATTTAGGCAATTGTGATTTTAGGCCAGAAGGTACTACTGATCACCCAATCTAATCTCCTGCACAACATGGGCCATAGGGCTTCTCTAAATTAAATTCCACACTGAGTCCAAGAGCTGCAGATGAATTCAACTATCTTTCAGAAAGCCATCCAATTGCAACAGAAAAGTTTCCAGTAATGGAGAACATACCACATCGCAGAATACCATCTGTCCAGGATTTCTTGGACAGCCTCGCTGCATGTGTGGTGTTTGCACCCAGAGAGCAATCCAGACACTTCCAGAAAGCTCCAAGCCTGCTGTTCCCACACAGAAGTTACTGCATCCCATGGCCCCTCAGAAGTCTACCTGCCTTTGGATAAGAGATGCTACCTACCTAAAATCCCTAGACAAATGCAGCCAACCCCCAGATCAAAAAGAATTAGGGGAAATTCCCTCTTGGTGCTCTGTAGAGGACCCTCAAAAGAACAGAGGTACAGAGTACCCAAATCACAGCCCCTAGTGCTTCTAAAAGGAAATTGTCCTACCTGTTAAAAGCATCTTAGAGATACCTTGAGGAAAGGCAAGTAAAATCAGAAAGACAGACAAAACCCTTGTCACAGTAAAAGAGTTCTGACAAAGCCCCTGACCTCTTTTCTTCATTTCTTTTTTAAGCTGTTTCTTTCACAAAGAGTCTCATCTGCATAGGACAGATAAGGCCCTACAGCTGCTGGATCCCTCCTCTCAGCTGAGAGCAGACTTTCTCCCCAGAGGAACAGTGTTAACCTTTTCTCTACTGACCTACTGGGCTAATTTATTCTTTGGGGTCTGGGGCACACAGAAAGTGTCATAAAGGCTTCCAAGAAGTCAGCTGAAAGCAGAAATAAAATCACTGCTTCTTGAGACTATGGTAATATTGCTGGTTGCAATTGCTGGTGGCAATAAATTTTGCAAATTAAGGTGCATTTGTCTGCATTGTGGGTTACTGAAAGGAGGGAATTTCAACTGCATAATGATGATTTAATTTGTTCTGCACTTCGTCATGCCAAATTTTAGCGCCTCTCCTGAGACTTCACGTTCTGTCTCAAAAGCAAAGACCTAATTATTGTTGAGCTTTACCTATTTCATACAGTTCCTCAAAAGTTTGACAGCACAACAATCACCAGGCATTTCAAAATGCCTACTGATCACGAGGACTTTAATTCTGAGGGCTGAAACCATTCATTGAGTTTTCAAGCAGAGTCCAACACCCACTTTCTGAAATGGAGGCCTTTTTCAAGTATTTCCAGCTGGTCAAGGAAGTCAGTTCAGGTGTCTCTCCCTGAGTGTCTGTCCTTAAGATATTTAGTGCAAGGAGGGGTGGTTCCAATGCTGCTGGTATTGGCATAAAGCTGCCCTCTGTGGGGATGGTTCTGAGCTCCCAGTGAGGGCACAGTGACAGCAGTCAGCTTTTGAAGAGGGGCCACAAAGCCCCTTTCCCCTTCATATCCTGCCTGCACTCACCCTGTTGATGGATACCAGGATGCAAGTGTTTTAGCCAGTGCAAAGAAGTAGCATAGCTGATACAAATATAAATGCAGAGCCCTATCGTACACAATGACTATGCTTTGGCCTCATCCACTCAAAAAAGTCTAAAAACATTGCTAAGTAAAAGTTATATTATATGCTTTAGATTTAAGCAATATTAGGGATATGGACAGGAAAGCAAGTTTTTTTATTTTCCTCTCCTTTTATCCTGTGTTTAGAAACAGATTTTTACAGGCCAACCAGCCAGCTGGTGCAACATCCATTATTTACTCCTGTTGGACTGGGAATCTCAACAAGACCCAGCACCAGCGACCTGACACTGGCAGCGTAGAGTGGAGGCAAGAAAGATGCTCCCCAATGTCCCCAGCAGACTGTTCCTGCTGTTTCAGACAGATGAAGAGAACTGCATGTTGCTCTTCTTTGGAAAGTAAGAAAAAAGGAAGTCTATTTATTTATTTATCCAGCATCATCTTAGAAGATTCAATCCCTGCTCTGTGAGCCTGATTTTCCATTGCTGCTGTAAGACACGGTTTCTTACACCCATGCTGCACAATTTTTGCAGTGATTAAAATGTTGTTATTTTATATAATAGTATCATAGAATCATTTAGGTTGGAAAAGACCTTTAAGATCATCAAGTCCAACTGTAAAAACATGAGACAACAAAATACTCACAAAGACATCAAATTCCTCCAAGCTTTTTCAGTTTTAGCTAGGACCATCTCCATCCATCGAATATTTGCCATGTGCACCTCAACTTTTAGGACACAGGGATTTTTGCCATTAATTTTCCTGAGCTCAGTTCCATATACAACTTCCATTATAACAGCACAAACTGTACAGCCTTCAGGTATAAGATAAATGAAGCAAAATAAAAGTAGAGGATGGTATAAAAAAAGAAGTTGCTTGTGCATAGAACACTGCTTTTTGTTTTCTGGGTTGGTTTTCTTTCTTTTAAAGTGAGAGGCTTCTGGGCAGGGAGAAGCTGAGTCCATCTGGTGCCATAGCAAAGGCTGAAAATCTCATTTACACACTCCTGATGGAGGAAGAGAGAGGTGAGTATACAATACCCTCCATGCCTGTGGAAATCATGGACATCTGTTTTAACCTTATCATAGGTAGGCCTGGCCCTGCAGCTGGGCAGGAATCACAGTGCAGGAATTGCATCCTACAGGACAATTTCTGTGAGCTGCAAGAGAGCATTGCTGGCACCAAGAATCTAAGGACCCAAACAATGCTGACCAAAATATTCCTCTTACTCCTTGTTCCAAGCCCACCCCATTCATAAAGGTCCAAATTATTCCTGGTTACAACCACACTAAGGTGTTCTCATTTCTGAAATGCAGAGGGTTCATTTAGCAGCAGAATTAGCCTGAGAAGAGAGGGAAATTCAGTTTCTAGTCAAAACCCTTTCATTCACTCACCTAGGTGAGTCCTAAGGGATCCTCAAAAGTTAACAACCAAAATTCCACTCTTCATATACTAAATTCATACATAGTTGTTTGCACTTCTGAAAAAAATTATTGGGTTCACGATTCCAAAAACATCTAAAACATGCTGCTTTGGGAAGATGACTGTAAGAAGCAGAATGCACAAAACACAGGCATATCCTTCCAATGTATAGCATGTTAACAAACATACATACATCCAATGAGCTCCAGAGCAAAGATTCTTTTTTTTTTTTTTTACTCTAGATATTTTGCCTCCCAGCCCCCACCTCACACAGGTTTTCTTGCAGAATGTGTCATTTGTGACCAGCTTTGGGTATTTAAAACATTTATAGGGGGAGAAAGACAGATTGATGCCTTTAGTGCAGCCTGCACTCATCAGGTCTAAAGACAGGTCAGGGAGATGACAGGAATACTAAGCTTAAGGTGACGGACTTGGCGCCACGCTACATTTAAGCTGAGACTGAGAGTCCAGAATTTCTGGACATCATAAAGAATCTATTATCATTGTGGTCACTTTCAGCAACGCTGGTTTCATTACCATCTGTCTTCATCCACCGATGCTTAGGGAATAAATATTAAATATGGAACTTATCCTGGACTCAAGTCACAGAAGGCAGAAGGCAAAGCCATTCTCTGGTAATATGGTCTCGGACCACCTTCAAGTAGGTGGAGGAAGAGAAAGAAATCAGATAAGATCATTAGCTCTGTCGAGTTGAAAATAAGGGTTCAGTTTTCAGTTGAGCAATAATTCTCTTTTCAAGGTGGGCAATATTTAAGCAATCATCCCTAGAAAATTGGTCATTACCACTGGCTAATAACCGATTTGTTAGTTAATAGCCCAAGGTGAAACCAAGGGCACTAAATGCTCTGGCAAACCACCACTGACTGCAGTATTAACAGATTTCAAGGGCATCATTGCTATTATAAACCATGTTCATTGATTTATAACAACACTAATATGTTTTATAAAAGAGCGATGCAGTGTTCTGGAAAAATTAATCATTTCTTGCCAACCCACAGCTGACTGTCCACTGCTCGCAGGCCTGCAGTGAACTGAATACCATCATGTTTTGCTCTCTTTAGGCTGAGGAGCACCAGAAATGGACTAGAGGAAGATGAGGAAAGGAAGGATTGTCTTCCAGAGCTGGGCATGTATTTCCATGTGATCCTGGTGAGGAGATTTGTGACTGGCCAGTCAAGAGCCATTCATAGGTGGCATCTCCTTCCAAAAGTTTTCACAGTCACCCCCCAAAAACCAAAACAGACAAGAGGCTCAGATATACATGCACACCACAAATTACTGTGTCCTGCTAAACTATGACCCCAGCACACACAAGCTCCAGGCAGCGACATATGTGACATAATTTGACCCAATTTGACCTTGGGGAAAGGCATTGACACTAAACTGGGCTCCTTTGCTGCTGGAGCAAGCCAGGAGTGCACACAGGGATAGTACTGGAGCTCAGTTAATGGCTTGTGTCTGAAATGAAGTGACCACAGCTCTGACATATCACTGAATCCAAAGACTCTGCAACTGAAGATGGCAGCTGCCACGGAGCAGAGCCTAGGCATGCACACACCACACAGGGCTGGATGGAAAAGCCTGCATCTTCTGCTTGACCTGTGTAGCAGTTCCTCCAGCAGCATCCTTCCCATATCACCCCACAGGGCTCTGGGTGTCATACATGTGCATGTACTGCTTGTTATTTACTATTCTTTACCAGCAGCTGAGAGGAATCTACAGACCTGTGCAAATGTCCTGCCTGTGCGCACTTGACTCTAGTGAGAAAGGTGAGGAACTCCAAGAAAAATACTTTGTAAGAGTTTTGCCTCATAGCATTACAACCTGGCATGCTGGGAATTCCAAGTGCTGTTGCAGGCCTGGTTGAATCTTGACAGGACCCACTGAGAAAAAAGAGCAGTTAAAAGGAAAAACAAACAACTTTCTGTTAATCACCTCCTGATGGCAAAGAGCAAAATTTTCCTAATTGCTGTAGTACTTGAGCTGAAGCTAGTCAACTTACATATGAAAACTTTGGGCAGGTCTATTCCCCATTTAGAAGGATACTGAGAGTTCATTCATCCCTTCTGTTTGTAAATCTGTTCTTTTTGCCAACAATGCCCCTCAAGCCTGAAGGAACCTCCATGCTTTCAAGGGCAGGGCATGGCAGCTCATGCAAGCTTTCCCCAGCTGTAGCATGAAAGCCTCAAAGAGAAAAACTTGCAGGTGCCAGAGCTCAGCTTCCAGATGGCCCAGAAAACCCCTATGATCTCCAGTGATGTAGCACTCTTGAAACAGCAGAAGTTCTTCAAGCTTTCCTAGAGCTGCAGCTGGGGTGCCCAGCTCCCCAGTGCACTTACATACTCCTAATACTTCAGTGGGAAGTTGGTATCTGAATTCTGATAAGTTCTGAAGCAAAGTCTTCAAGCAGGGAAGGACTTTACAATTTCTGCCTGTTGTTTCCCAAAGGAAACTGAATCTGAACCCAGCTCGGCCAAAAGAGACCGATGGATGAGTTGGATCTACTGTATGTACATACCTGCCTGTATATAGATTAATCATAATAAGGATCTGGTGTGGACATTTCAACCCAGTAATTTTAATGGAAATGAGGCTCTAAATCTGTATTATCACACCAAGAAAAATGGAGCTATTTTCACATCTCAGTTGCCTAATGGACTAGACACACATTTTCCTTTGTCTTGGGGAATGAGCTGCAAGTGACAGGCTCTCCCCTGGTTGTTAATGATGTTTTCTTCTGTTGCCTGGCCCATGTCAGCCTGCTTGGCACAGCTGCAGTGAGAAGCACCACTTTCTGCCCTAAAGCAGTTGGTGCACACGTGGGCAATGTGCAAGCACAGATGCACACCTTGGTGAGCAACCCTCTCTATTTCTGAAATGAAAATTTCTGGTGACCTGAAATTTCACTTAAATGCAGCTGTGAACATTTACCTCATGCAATAGCTAAGGACCCCACGACTTTTTCAGAGGTGAGTTTTTCCACACAAAAAAACGCACCCTGTTGATCTCATAGTAAAGACAGCAGAAACCAAGTCAGAGTTTTGGGATCTGCCCCAGTTTCACCAGGCACTGGAAATGTGTTTCCATGCATTACACAGGCTCACTCTAAGATATGTTCTGAAGCTGGCCCTGCCCAACAGACCCAATAAAGATTGTCGACTGCAATAAAACTTCTTTGACAAGTTAGGAAGAACAATTGGAAACATAAATTCCTGCTGCGGATCCAGCACCTCGGCAAACATTTACTGCTTCTTTTTTTTTTTTTTCTTTCCCACAGAAAAAAAAAGAGAGAAAGAAAGAAAGAAAGAAAAATGACAAAGAATTAGCTGTACGTTTGTGGTTTATTGGTTTTCCTAGAATTTATTGCGATGCCAGAAATTAATTTATGAATAATAGCAAGCATGGGATCACAACGAACTTCATGCGAAGAAAAAAAAAACACCTAAAGAATGTTCCAGTTGGCAGGAAAAAGCCCCTGCGTCAATTTGAATGCCAAAAAAGGAGGGTAAATCTCGCATACCAGCTTTGGAAATCATTAGGGGTTTGTAAATTATGAGACAATGTTACATTGTCTTCCCAAACATTTTTTCCCATTTACTTCTCTGTGTGCCTAAGCTCACAGTGTCCTGGAATTTTATTGCTTTATGGCCACCGATATGCAGAGATTTGGGAAAACGTCACTTTTTTTTTTTTCCCCAACAGTTGTTCTTTCTTTTTCTTTGAATGGAGATCGTTATGTGTTACTCATTCCCGTGTCTCTTTGACAAGAATCATTACTTATGTTTATCATAAAAAGATGCTCCATATTACTGTCATATGGTTTTAGGATTTGTTATTAGAACGTTGCAGAGTCCGGAAATGGCACAAAACAAAGACCAGTTTTATTTGGCATTTTTGGGATAGTCTTTTACAGCCAAACTCCTCCCTTGTTCCTTCAATACAAGCATCTCTAAGGTCTAAAATAGAAGAATTAAATTTGCAGAGGAGAATAAAATATGGGACAATTCTCATCTAGGAAAAACAGGTAAAAAATCAGAACATACATACAGAAGGTTGCATTAGTTTGTAGCACACTTCACACTAGCATTGGCTAATATACAGAATTGTCCAGGGCTTAGAGCTGCTTAAATCCCACAAGTGCCAGGAGGAGCATTTCTTCATCAGGAAGAGGGATTTTAGGACTGGTAGCTCAGCAGAAAGAGGAGCAGCTGCAAGGTGCTTTTTTAACCAGTTCAGAGAACACAAAGGTAAATTAGTGACACCTGGGGGAGCAGGACTGGAAGTCATGTGCATCAAAGGACTTTACAACTATATGGACAATCCTCCATCCCACAGCCAGGAAAATGCCATGCACTGTGAGATCCTAAAGGAAGAGGGAATACAGCCTCCTTTATTTTCCTTTCAACCTAGCAAATTCCTCCCAGACAAAAACTCTCCCATCAATGTGTAGTTACAGAAGCACTGGAAGCTGCCAGTGTGTTGCACAACAATGTACTCGAGAAAAATTTGGGAAAGATACAAGAATTTCCCAAGTGCTGGTGTGTGAGTTCTGGGGATGTGGAGAAGTAAAGGCTGGCTGGCCAGACAGAGCCCACAGTCAGCTCCTGCATGGCCAAGTATCCACTCCAATTTCACCTGCTCAGGACTTGTGATACTGGCACAGACACTGAAGTGACCATTTTGTACTGTAGGCTCTCTAGCCATTAAATTAATATAATATCTTCTTTACCTGACTCTTAGGCAGTGTTTATGCAGATTTTCACTATCACCAATCAAAGTTATAATCCATTCATTAAAATAGAGCTTTCTCAAAATTTCCCAGATATGGCCAGTAAATGCAATATTAATATTATTTTAAAGACAATCGTGGTCCTAATCTCTAGGAAGAACTGAAGTAGTAACATCTTGACCATGTAGATGCCAGTACAATAAACATTTTCAGTTCTTGGAGAAATTTCAAATTGTTCTAAACATAAAAATGTGAAAAGGAAAATCAATATTTTTGAAGCGTGTTTCATTCTGAATTTTGAAGAGAACTAAAAACTTCGAACTTTCTGTTGAAACAGTCCTCATTTACGTTGCATAACCATGTTTTCCATCCAAAAGGTCAAAACGTGTTCACACTGTATTTCCTTTTAATTTAATTAATACATTATAAGAAATCATATTGAAATTGAAATGAAACATTTTGACCCTTTTGGAATTAGAGGTCCTTTCTTATCAAATGAAGCATTTCAGTCTTACGTAAGTGAATTTTGAAATATCTTCCCATATAAATGTTGACGAAGCTGTTACACTTGTGAAAATATTTGAGTTTTGTTAAATGGATATTTTCCACTGGACTAGCTCTAGTGCACTTGCCACACAGAAATATCTTTAAGAGTTAGACAGACCTAAAAGTGAAGTTCTTCTTTTATAAAAGCAAGAAGTACCCAGTGCCTCTGGTAACTGTTAATTTGAGAGATGTTTGATTATATTCAGCAAAACAACAAGATTTGTACTAGCCATCAAAACAAAAAACTAGCTAGGTTTTGCAGAAGTCTGACAGCAACTCCAAATTTTACAGCGCACAAAAACCACCTCATCAAGCTCCCACACTGCAAAACCTCTTCAGCAAAAGATCTTAGACAACTTCTGCAAAACCTTCTGCATATGGCACACACAAGGCAGGTAAAAACCATCTAGATTTCGAGCCCCACAAGGGCTGTGCCAGAGAGATTCCAGCTCATGAATCAAAATTAGGTTTCAGAGGCTCGTAGCCGGTGAATCCTGCAGCAGCTCTGCGGATGGCTGCTCGGGAAGCCGGGAGTGCTAATGAACAGAGAGCACAGTTAACACTTCCTGCATTGGAAGTAAATGACAGAGGTGGTTTATCTTATTGTTTCCAATGGGTGCATTTGACAGGAGTTCAGCTGGAGCAGAGGAGGAAAAGAAAAAAAAAAAAAAAGAAAAATGTTAAGTCTGGACCAAAATAATAATGACTGAGAATCACGGCGCTTTCCTTTCAAGTAGCTCCAAAGAAACTGTCATCTTTAACAGGGATACATCTTATCAGGAATGGAGTGACAGCTATATAGGTGGCTGTAGTTATAAATGCTGGCTATAGAGTCACTGGAGTATAAAAAACACATTGAGAGGATGTTTTCATTACACATTTGCTTTTGTCTTCCTTTGTCAGGTTAGTGTTGCTTTTGCTCTGTTGTGTAGTAGCAGTGGCTTTTATTGATTTGTGTTTTTTATACTGTAAACGGTCCTGGTGAGGGGCTGTCATCATTGCTTGGCATGACTACTTTCTGTATCATACTTAGCATGAAATATATCAATAAAAATGGGGGAGCCCCCAGAGGATTCAGCTGTGGAGTGCTGAGCTTGTGCCTGACACATCTCACCTCAGGATTCACAAAATAAGGACTCACAAAGGAATTCACAAAGGACATTTTTGCTGTGTTCTTTTCTGAATGTATCTGCTCCTCTGTGCATATGGACAGGCACTGGCATTTGGGAAAAAAAGGAATTACATCAGCTTTTCTTTAACCTTCGACTCTAAGAATTATAAGTTTTTTAAAGATAGAGATAGCGATAGATAAAGATGCAGAAATAGAGAGGTTTCTAAAATCCCAGGACCCTGGAGATTAATTTTTAAGAAAAAAGATCCATTAGCACAAGAGTACTACTAACATAATGGAAGCCAGCAATGATCTGTTCGGGGCTTCCCTTATGAATCCTCCTTAGAGAAACTTTTCATCTTTACTATTTCCTCATGACCCAGTTCAGGATTTTCACTGTGATCCTCTGGGGGCCTTTATGCCACTGTTACTTGTCTAATTTGGGTCCTGAGTCAGCAAGATACTTTACATCTCTGCCTGGTAGCCCCACTGGCTGTACTGGGATTAGTCCCATCTTTAAAAGTAATATCTTGCTAAATTGAAATAACATGCCCTACTTAAAATCCCATAAACCAGAAAGTGCTGGGTCCAAACCCCAAAACCATCAGGTGTCTTTAGCAACTTAGATAGCAACTGTAGTTATCTAAGATCACTCGTGATCAGCCAGAACTCAGGAATCTTGTGTCACCAGCTGAATGCAAGAAATATATATATTTTAGTCTATCACTTTTCACTTTCAGGTCCTTGGGGTACAGAGGATGACAATATTTCTCTGCCAAACAGAAGAAAAGGTCTCAACTGCTTTTAATTTAAGATATTTCAATCCAGTTATTTGTTAGAGTGATGGAAGGGTAATGGAGCAATCCTGTTTTACCCAGATGAATTTCCCATGACAAATGATATTGGCTCATCATCTGTGGTCCTGATTGAATTCCAGCATTTTCCTTGCTCCAAAGCATGGATAGGGCTGTAAAGAGCTCTTGTTTTCCTTGGGACATTTGTTTCCAATTTTGCAAACACTGAGAATGTGGTTATTTTTGTAGCGCTGTTATGAAAGCCTGGCATTTTCTTCTTCATGTTGGAGTTAATTATAAATCATCAGAGTTGCACTGCCCACAACAAAGTTCTCAGACCCAGAAACCAAATCACTGCTGATCACTGCTCTCCCACCCCTGCTCTCTCTCTCACTGTCAGTTGCTCTTTGAGGAAGGGAGGGGGCGTTATTTTAAGATGTTTTTATTGGCTTCGGAATATAAAGTGTCAGTTCCAAGGTCTTTTTTTCCCAGAGCAAGATAAACTCCTCTGGGCCATATATCATGGGGCTTTCGCATAACTTGACAGGACCTCACATTTAAATGCCTTTGCAATACCATATCTGATGACTTATGGGAGGACTGTAGTTTTTCAGGGGATGTATCATCAAAAGCCCCTTTCAGTAGCATTGGGTTTAGTCCCAGGTTTGCTTCTTTAACACTTTCAATAGCCACTTTTCTTCCTTTAAAAAAAAAAAATGCAAGAAAAAGAAGCACATGAGAGCCCACAAGCACACTCATACAAAAGTTAAATCATCACAGCCTGACTGTGCACGGTCCTAGGCTGGGGCTCTGTGCTTGTTTGGGGGTTGTTATTACTGTGGTGGTGTTGTTGTTGTTTTAAATTAACAGCTTAGCTCTTTTGTGAGTTTTGCTGTTGATTTAGGTTCAAGCATGTTCTTTAAAGCAGATTAAGCCTGAAAATTCAGGTCAGAGGATCACATCAAGTTCTGTTAAAGGAAATTTGTTAAAGCTCCCCTCCCACTAACCTACTTAGTGTCAGGTCTGATTCGAAAGTAGGGCACTTATAAGTGTAAAGAGTTTAATCAGGTTTCCTTTTTTTCATTAGAAAAGATGAAAACCCAGCCACTCTTTAAAATAAACTGCTCTATTTTCATTTGAGTCTTGGTAAAGGCATTTGTGTTCATTCCTTAGGATGAATGCAATTGCACGAGCTGTTTCCTGCAGACTCGTGAAAGGGGATTGTCCCTGGAAACAAAATAATCATATTTAACTTAATTGTGCCCTTGTTCAGCAAAGCACTTAAACACAAGTATAAATCTAATCTTACTCAAGACAAGACTTATACAAGCATTTCAACCTGAAGTGCTTAATTTCCAGTGGAGTCAATGGAGCATTCCAAAATTATGACTCAGGTCCTAGAATCATTAGACTGGCATGACACCAGCAAAAAAAGCATCCCTGGATGTTATTTTTTTGCCTGTCACTAATTTTCTGGCTAGAAAATTTTTTAAAAATAAGGCTTCTTCCTTCAATCTTAGTGGCACATTTAACTTCACGATTTTTTTTCCTGAATTAGAGCCATGAAGCATGTCAGTGCATTGCAGTACAAAGTCCCCTCAAAGGAAGATCTTTCCGAGGCCTGATAAATCCCCGTGTCACCAGAAGATAAATGCAGTGGTATAAAGAGATATTGGCAGAAGACTTCACTGGAGGTGGGGTCAGAGACCAGAACTATTACATGGAGATTACCGTGTAGCACAATCCCCAGTGGTGATTGCGAAAAAACACAACCTCTGGTTATTAGACTGTAGAGTGGCTGAGGATAATTCACAAATCCTTCCACTACTTCCTTTAAAATAAAAGGGAATCAATGTTGAACGCAAATACCAGAACAAAATGCACATCTACAAATGGTGCATTAAGTCCCCTTTCATTTAAATAAACAGCTCTGTGTTTGTGAAGAGGAAAGACAAAAGACATATCTATTTTGCAGTTCCAGGTGTGCTGCTACTAAAATATACCTTCTGGTAAATAAGCCTGTCAACTTGCATGCATTGTATATTAAGGAAATAATATATTCAATGTTAAATTACTTCCTGGCATAATGTGTGGAATCCTATTTCTGGCCATACAGCTGCATGCTCATTTATACCAGTGGGCATATTGGCCTTAATTCTGCTATTCAGCAGGCTCAGTTATTCCTATTTTAAAAGCTCAAACTCATGACAATAAACCTGTGGTTGTACTAGTTATGTCTTTTCCTCACTTTTCCACGAGCCTAAGACATTTAATATTCCAGGCAACTCCAATAAACTGTTTGCATCTGGGGTAAATCAGCCTGATTCCAGGGAAGACAAAAAGGCAGAGGCAAATCCCTCTAGCTGAGAATCTGGCCTACAGTGCCTGCAACTTCTCTAGAGAGGCTAATGGGGAAAATGCCTGTCATTTTGCGGCTTCCTTCTCTCCACAAACACATTTAAGACAAGTTTGGTCAATTATCCCCATGTCTCCTATATCCATTTAGTGTAATTCCTATTAAGTGCAGTTCCACCTACAGCACTAATGGGAGAAATACTGATCAACCACAGGTCCCTCTTTGCTATATTTAGCGAAGGCAAACGCTTGTGATTCCAGTGCATTGGCAGGGGAATGAGATCGTTATAGGCTGCAGCATTTCCATTTGACTTCCCAGGAGGATAGACCAGCATGGGTGAAATCCAGAAACCTGCTTCAGCAGACCTACAAATAATAACAGGCCTAAGTGACTGTGAGCTCTGCAGACACAACATGCTGGAAGCCAGGCAGCTGAGCTGAACTAGCACTAAACCAGGCACCAAGAAAGTTCAGTTCAACTTCTGCCACCATCCCTGTGTCACCCTAAGCAAGCTACTTCATCACTTTGTGGCTTTCTACCTTATTTGTTACCATCTTTGTTTTCTCTCTGCAGCAAGAGCCAGCCCCATCTTGGAGTGTGTTTTCAGTGAGTCACACCTTGGTCTTAGTGCTTGTTTTAGCTTCCCCCTCAGCTTTGTCTGTCAGGCAGTGGTTTCCAGGCTGCCTGTCAGCTGCCACTGTACATAGAGAGGGAAATGGGTGTTGTTTGTCCTCAGGGACACATTACTGCCCTGCCTGCAGGCTCTGCATATGCACCCAGGGAAATGTGGTTCTCTCACACAGTGCTCTGGGCCATCACCCTTCCTCTAGACACTGGTGTCTGATATTCCCCATGGTTCTCTGGGCTGAGACACTTTGGGATCACTGCTCTGGTGCTGACTGGAGAGCTGTGGTGGAAAACTGAGGGAGAATGTTTGATGAAGAATCAACACACAGTTGAGTTTGCTCCTCTTTGGTATGAACTCTGGCATAATCAAAAGCACAGTTTGTGATTTGACCTTATGTGTTTGAGCAGAAATCTCAGACAAGAATCTGCCTGGAGGCTCTGTGGCAGAAAGAAGTATGATCTGGCTGCACACCACACAGCCCCCACAATCAGAAGAAAACCAGCCACCCCAATACTCCTGATATCATTAGGTCTGCTAGGTTGTAGGTTCTGACAAAAGTGCAAAAAAATAAGCATTTTGACTCAAACAACAGTCAGTTAAATGTGTGCTTGCAGCTTGGGATATTTAAAAAGCTTTGTAGAGGTCAGCACTCAGGCACATGTGCACATCCGCCTCCAAAAATGGCTTTTATTGGGCAGGAAGAGGATGTAACAGATAAGCATGCAAAATCAGCCTGTGAGCAGGAGGGAAAGAGATAAGGAATCAGACCTCTGGAAGGAACGCAATGAACCTTGTTTTCAAAATTTGTCCCTTTAGGGGGACAAAATCTTTAGGCCTGGGCAGACTGTTCACACACAGACACCAGGATCCTGCACACTCATCCTGCTGCAGAGCCCAGAGCACAGAATGGAAATGTGGCAACACAAAATACCAACTGGCCACATCTTCTGCTGGGACCACAGGTAGTATGACTCCCAGCAATCATGGATATGCACAGTCACCCAGCCTTAGGTATCTACTCTCTTTCATTCTTTGCATGCTTAAAATGGGACAACTGGGTCTAAAATTATTGGGGAGGGGAGGATAGACAAGCAGAAAGTCCGTACAGGTCCTATTTCTCCAGGAAATTACATAAGGACTGGAAAGGGTCTCAAAAGATCACCTAGACTGTATGGCTGCCCCAAGGCAGGACCAGCTCTGCCTGTATCAGTCTTGACAGATGCTTGTCTGCTTTGTATCAGGCATAGAACACTGGCTTGGGAGTGTGCCCAGGAGATGAGAAAACTAGCAACCTTCAAACTACCTGGCAAGTTTTTCCATGAGCTTGACATAGCATTTCTCAACACCTGGAAACTTGAGAACATCTGCTTTCCACACAGGCAGAGCAAGGCTCAGTTACATCAAATCCTAGCATCCATATTTTCACCTTATGTGGTTGAGCACCCTGCCATCAGCTCAGGAACACAGGAGCAGGAGTGACTCCACACCCCCTGCAAACTCCCCTCAGCTCCTGCCAATGTGGCTGTTCTTCCTTTACACCAATTGCCAGTGAACCCCAAAGCATTCCAGCAAAGCAGATCATTGCAGGGTAATGTCCCCTTTCCCCCACACTGCTGGAGTGGCTTTGCTCAAATGCCTCTACTGGTGCCATTTTGTCCACAAACTCTGGCCAAATCAGTGCAACACACCACAAGACAAATTTCTGTAATGGCCATCAAAGATTCTCTTAAGACACTGCACCTTTCTGTTGCCAGAACAGTAGGAGATGGGAGTTACAGCCAGGGGAAAGGAGGTTTGGCTGGGCTGTCCCTGGGCTGATGCTGGGTTTTCAGCACACCCAAGACAGACCACACATGAGGCAGCTCTGAGCTGTCAGATGGAAGTGGCATCAGGATTACAGTAATGTGAGAAGAAACTTCAAATCCTCCTTTTCCAGATTACTTGCCTTTTATATTTTCTATTCTTTTGCACCCTGAAATACAGCTCAGTTCGTTTCAGAGCTTGACAATTAAAAAGAGAGGAGTTCAGGCAGGAGAGAGTAATGACCTCTCTTTTTTTCATGAGCTGCTTTGAGACTGCAGGTCCAAATCCAGTTACATGCTGGGGTAGTTAGGAATCCATTTCAATCCCAAAGTCCTCATTATACACATAGGTCACTCTGTTGTCAAAAAGTGACCTGCATAACATGAGTAACTCAGTACATGTCAGAAATATTTCTGACTTTATTAAACAATCTTGGTGCTCGGAAAAGAGGTTTTCACTCATCAATCACCGTTTTATTCACGCACGATAACAGCCTCATTAAATCATATGAGAGTTGCAGGAGATTTTATATGCTAATTTAATACCAATGTAACCAATTACACAAACTTCACATAATATCTTTAAATAATCAAATGGGTACTCAATTAGCATGCAGTGACCATTTATTAAAATCTCAATTAATTCCTTGTTTAAGACTTGTGCAGTGATCAAACTGTGCAAATTCTAAATAAACCCACCAGGAGAAGCCCTGGCCCTGAGACAGAGGCACTGCCCAGCACATTAACAGCAGAGATGCCCCTGCTCTACAGGAGCTCTCTGACACTGCCTCTCCCCTGAATTTGATGAAGAATCAAGTAGCAGATGCAAAGAGAACAAAAGCATTGGCTGTGATTGTACTTCAGCTGTCTCAGATCAGATTTTTAAGGTCCAGACACACAACCAAAAGCAGTTTAATAAGTTACCAACAATCAGCACAGACCAGTAACCAACTGTTGGCATTAGAGATGGAGTAAAATGTGCCTCACAGGCAGAGTCGGCTGATGGGCAGTAACTTGCCCCAGGGTTAGTCAGTCTCTTGGCCAGGCACCTTGAAGCACATCTCTGAGGAGTACTCCAACCTTGGGATGGAAATTCCTGGGGCCATTTAAGGTGTTCCTGCCACTTTCTCTGTTCCCCTGTTTGAAGAATGTAGAAGAATGAGGTTTGGCCTTTGTAAAGATCTGACTTGTATGTGGGAGGGCATGAACCTCTTAGACCCAGCCCCTTGCAGGGTTGTCTGGCCATGGGAAACTCAATTTGTCTGTGCTGGTGATCAAGCACCACAAATGCAGTCTCTAAATCTTATAAACAAAGATTCCTGTTGTACCTCAACAACAGCTGGTCATCTTTGTCGTCACTGTCATGGTAATGCTTCCAGCTCCTACACAAAGTGCATCACAAACACTGCACATCTTTCCAAGAGCAAAAAACCACACTTGGCCTCTCAGCTGCAATGAGGGTTTTATGCATTTCCTTATGAAAGACAATTATGTGCATCGCTTCCAGCTGAGCAGTTGAAAAATCTGGTTTATATAGACAAAATGTTTCCGTGCACTGAGAGCTCCTTTCTCACCTGTGAAAACAGAGCAAGGGTCGTGTGTGCAAACAGTGGTACTTACAAGTGGCACAGCTGTGTTCTGAGAAGCCAGGTGGAAAATTTAGCCTATAGCAATTTTGCATCTTTCACAAGGTTTATTACGAGCTCTCTGACAGTTCTACTCTATGGTCTCTTGGGATTGTGTCACAGTTGGTTTTCATGTAATAGTGTTAATCAAGAAGTTACTGTGAAACTGATGTTTGTCACTGCTGCAGTGAAAAGACCATCCACCTGACAGCAAAAAGCAGTTCAGATTTGGTGGAAAAGGTAAAAACTACTACCCAAGGTGCGTTCTCCTTGTTCATGCAGCGACCTCCTCCTTTCTCCCGCAACAAATCCTTTGGCAGTGTAAAGTGCAATAAAGGAAACGATGGTACGGACGAATGGTTGCTCCATTCAGCCTCGCAGGGAAGCAAACCCTGATCTTTCCGGCTCAGCTTGAGGTGCTTTAGAGGAATCGTTCCACTAGATGTCAGGGCCGAGCACGGAGCCAGGACTCGGCTCCCCGTCCCGCCGGTTCCACATCCCGCAGGATCTTCATCCCGCGGGACTCGAAGGGTTCGCTCGGATGGGAAATTGTTCTGTTTGCTGTTGCAGAAAGGCGCAGGAAACAGGAGGGGGTCCCTCCCAGCTGAGTTCTGACTTCCTTAATCCACAGAGGAGATTTGCATGCGTGAATGGCTATGGGAGGAGAGCAGAGTTAGAAGACTCTGGAATGTGCTGATGTGTTATTCCACGGTGTGCTACCTGTGAACGCTTCCAAGAGTCCCTGGGAGGTTCCTGGGGGTGCAGGTCTGCAGCAGCTTAAAGCAGATCTAATAAAGGAGGGAAGAAATGCTCCTGGGAAAAGCATACTTGGAATGGTGGAGTGTAAGGAGGGTTCATCCTACTCACTCTGCCACACAGAGCAGCCTGTGACCTCTCACACATGGGAAGATGCACGTCGTGTATCAGCTCTCCAGATGTGGATGGACAGAACTCAGCTGTGGTGCACAAAAGTGCCTCTGACAGGGATCCAGGGCACATAAACTTCACTGCCCTCTCCTGACCCTGAGCTGCCATTCACATCCTCATCCTCCTGCCATGACCACCAAGGTGTGAGGCTGAGACCCTACAGGTCTGTGAGGCCTGCTGCACACGGTGTCTGTGGGAGGACGTCACGGGGGATCCAGTCATGGGAGTCCAGAGCTCCAGGCGTGACATTTTGGGAGATCTGCATTGGAGAGTGGTAGCTCAGGAAGTCACAGAGGTGTTGGGAGACAGCCTCTGAGAGGGGCTGGCTGTGTGGCAGACACTGAGCACTGAACCTCCAAGGTGCAGGACACGCTATTTAGGATTCACACACCTTTTAGCAGAGCTGCCTGCACCCAGGTCATGGTGCCTTCAGCATCTTGTTACCCTCTTCCAACTTGCCCTGGCTAGAGTGGGAGTTACTGGACTCCTATCTGGAATGAGCAAAGAGCCCACACAAGGGTGTGAGGTTTATTTCTCCTGCTAACCGGAGTGAACACGGGGCCCCCAGTATCATCAGAGATCCCTGCATACAATGTCTGGGTCATGCCTGGGGGTAGGTGTGTCTGCTTAAATACATGAGCTTCCCTTAAAAGAAAGGCAGAGCCACCCTGACTGGTTCAGCTCGTTTTTCTCTGGATTTCTGACAAATGCTTTGTATTCAAAAGGTCAGGCTCTCAATGGCACCTCACGCCCTGGAGCAGAGAGTCATTCCTCACTGCTTCACTCTGCTCACGGCTGGCTGCTCAAGCTTGCTCCATCTCCCTGCATCTGACATCTCAATGCACGGGAGATGTGGCCAAGTCCTGCCATCAGCTGTCAGCTCAAGCAGAGGGGAACAGCACAGTGACATCAAAAATGTGTTGATGGGTATTAGCCTGTTACCCAAGTCCTGCCTGTAACTCCCATGCAAACGAGTGAGTTTTTCTCTTCCAGCAAGAGCTTTAATTCTTTTGCTGCAGCAATAACCTCACCGTCCTGGGTTTGGAGGGGAAACAGGGAGGCTATACTGTTTTTCTCTACAAATCCTGTAGTAAATAGCTGCAGGTCTTGCAAAAGATACTTGTCATCTTTTGCATATTCTTGTAAGACAAGAAGCAAGCAGAGATAGAATGTTTAGAAGGTGGGTATAGTCCTAAAAAGAGACAACTCCCTCCCCTCCAGCAGTCTCCTCTCATGGGCTGAATTTCGTGTCAGGAAGCACCCACCATGATTTAACTCCTTTCACTTTCAAGGAGAAATTATTCCCCCCGGAGACCAGTTTTGATGACTCTTCCATTAGTAGGTGTGAAAGTGCCTCTAGCAACCCTCTTCTCCGTATACTGGCAACCCTTGGGGAGCCTGCGAGGACTCTCAGCAGCAGGAAATGCATTGTCAGCTGCCAGAGCAGGGAGCAGAACTGTCCCAGACAAGAAAGAGAGGTGTTTAAACAACAAAAAGGCAAATACGAGTGAGTTTGCAAATATACTGAAAAACCAAAACAGGAAAGTCCTAGACCAACCGACTGGATCAGACGTGTTTCTCTTGCTGATAGTCTCACAGCTTCTTTGTCAAGGTCTGTCCTAATAGGTACTGAACTCCTGTGCACATTCCATTTAGTCCTTGGCACAGGAAAAGGCACTCTTTGGACTCCCTCCTGCATGACCCAGTTCAGGTCATGAAGGTGGCAGAAAAATTACCACTACAGGAAGAAAAAAGTCATTAGTTTGTGAACTCTGATCCAACAGTGAGCGTGGAGAGGATGCACAGCCAGATGCTGTGCTAGTCCCAGCACAGACTAGCCTAGGCTGTTGTGAACCATGCTCCAAATGATCTCTACTTTTCCAAAAGACCTGTCTCCAGACAGAGATAGGAGGGCAAGAGCAGTCCTCTTGGTATTGTGCTAATTTAGGTCAGCTCAGGGTAACTGTGAAACTGCTCTCTGAGTGCAACTGCTCTTCTGTGCTATTCAGAATCTCATAAAGGTCAGAGCAGGTTGGTGAAAGAGGTATCCAAACACACAAACCAACTGCCCTGGGAGCTGGAAGTGTCCTGTTTGTCCAAGCAGAGCTTTAAGCACATGGTAGGCTTTCTCTATAAAACCAAGTTATAACAGCCCAAGAAATGAAGGAGGTTAACCCAGACTTCAACAAAGAGGAACAAAACTGCTCACCCTTTCTCCAGAGGATTAAAGCTGATTGCTTAACAGGAATCCAACTTAGGCAGTTTATTTTTCAAAATAGTTTGGCAGCTGGTTTTATTACACAACAGAGTTTGAGACACAGACTTGTTGAAAGAGGGAACCTTGCACCAAGCTGTTCAAATGAAACCTTCACCATCTTTCAGCATTGGCAATATTTAACACAAAACATCTCGTGCCCTTTAAAAATATTTTTGAGCATTTTTTGGTAAAACAAGAAGTATCTCTTCTTGTCTCTGCAGCAATACTTATTCTCTGAGTGTTGGGGAACCAAAATAAGAATAATGTCTTCATAAGCATTCTGGTTAAAAAAAAATGAAGAATATTTGTGGGTGTGTAAAAGAAACAAAAAGAATCTTTTCAAATTCCTTGAAGTGAAGGTTTTCAAATGCTAGATTTTTTCACAAGAATGCTTTTGTGAGGTGATATAATACGCAGAAAGCCTTTCGGAATTTGAGATCAGGTTCTACTCTCACCTGTACCAGAATAAATAAGGAATAATAGCTATGTATAAAAACCACATGGTTATCATCTATTCATTAAATATACTCATTTTGTCTGACACTAAAACAAAACAGTGTAAGTATCACTGTTGTTACAAATGAATCTTATTTGATATTGTAATTAAGATGTGAATTTTTTTCTCCAGATTATTATTTTATGTTTCTCTGAAGGATTTTAATCAAACTGAGGTCTTATTTATGGTTTCTAATAACTTATGCTAAAATTTAATCCATCTGAATACCAAAGGCTAATATAAGGACAATATTATTAGAGTGCATAGGAAATTAATCTGGAATGATGAGATCCTTCAGATAAGTTATGGCATGGCATTTTAAAATGACCCTAATTTCTCTCTTATTTTTATAATCTTAATTTTCTTATCATTTCCATTGAGTTAAAAGGGCTATCAAAATGTTGGGTTGTGAAATTACTCAAACTTATCACAGAGAACCTCTAGAAACTGAGAGTTTACTAACACTTAGTCTTATCACAGAAATTCTACCGCTGCCAACATCTGGGGCCACTTCAATTCTCATTAGTGATATCCCTGTAAAATGAGAGACGCTAAAGGCACTCCAACAAACCCACTCTTTGAATTGCCATTTCTACCACTCATCTCAGGCTCTGTCATAAATCTGTGACCAGACCACCCCATGCTTTGATTGGTTTGGGCTGGACATGTGGGCTATAGGCTGTGGGCATCCAATAGGCTGAGTACAGATGCATAAAATGCATTCTTTTTGTAAAAAGTAGCAGCATTGCAAGCCTCATTTTAGCTCCTTGACAGTAGCCTCAGCAGGTTTTACTAAAGCCAACCTCTAAAGCTCTTACAAATGTAAATGTCATAGAGGCTTAAAAATTATAATTATTGACATTCTTCATCACTAGAAGTAATTAAACAACAAGCTCAGCAGGCCTCCCTTTAATGTTTTAATGCTTTAATGGTTTATTATATTTTCAGGCTGCCAATCTATCCCTTTCCCTCCATACTTCAGTCACTTTTATGTTTGTAGTCCTCATATAACACTTGTTTTCTTTTTACAGTGTCTTTCCTTTAACAAGCTGAAGAGCCAGCAGGAACAAGCTGTAAACGAGACTCGACATTGCAGTGTGGCCATCCTAGGAGCATATATTCAATAAATATGCAAATCACTTCAACTACATCTCTCCTCAGGTGGGAATATGGTCAAGATTCACTTTAAATTATCCTCTCAGTTGAAAACAATAACATTCTAAGGAACCAAAGAAAAAGGGAAGAAAATTAAGGAGCTTTTTCTTAAAAAGGGGAATTTCTTATGCACAGGAACCTCACCTTCAAAATCCAACTGATGGGCTGATTCAGTGTGAATTACATACATGAGGAGCATAATGAACATCTCACATCTCCCTGCTGGAAACACCCTTGTAAAGCCAGAACAGCCACAGTGACCCCAGCACTGCCCAGCGTGGCTGAAATGAGTCCCTCACCCAGTGGAATTGCAGGGGAGCAAATACAGAGAACTTTTGATGATGTCCTTTATTCTGTGAATGGGTCAGATTTTGTTATCTTCTTGTTGGTTACAGCTATAAATGAAAGGGAGTGTTGTACCCCAAAAATTTAATGGATGCATCAGATGAACTTAGTAGAACACAAGATTTGGAAGCAGAATACTCACTAATGCTGCTACAGAGTCATGGGGCCAATCCTGCTTTCAACTACACCACTGTAAATGCAGAGAAAGCTTCACTCAGATAAATGAATTAGTTCACATTTTATTAGGATAAATGAGACAGCTTCTGAAAAATCATTCACCAAGCTGCCACTCAGATGATTGATTCTCCTTGATATTTAAATAAACCCATAATAAATGTGCACCATCAATGTGTATGGGAACTGAGTGCCATGTGGCAGCCAACTGACTTGGTTTTCTTCTTGCCATACAGAGAGACAGGGGAGCCACTGGTGGGAACCAGGCTGCAAGGAGACATGCCAGGTCATTGTGCCTCTGCTCCTAATCTGCTGTATAACTTTAGAAACAGTTTCTCCCTGCCCCATGCCCCCATCTCCCTTTTTATCATGCCTAGGTAGACTGACAATTATTTGGCATAATAACATTATGAACTCTGGTTTTGACTCTGACCCACCGAACTTTAACCTAAGAAGAACTTAAGAAATCAGGTCCCGTTTTAAAAATGAGAGAGGCTTTTATTCCTGAAAATCTCTCAGCTGTGACACACAGTTTGGAGCACATAATTTTCAGCAATTAACACCACAGATGCACCAAGTCTCTAAGCCAGCATAAACCAGCACTGCTGCTGAAGGAAATGGCCCTTCCTTCCCCACACCCGCAGCCCACATTCCTCCTGACTCCCTCTGCTACTCCCCACCTTGTGCCAGCACAAGTGTTCTTGTGGCCCCGCAATGAACCACATCAGGGAACTCATCCAGGTTGAAACTAACCTGGGGAAAGGGAAAATGTTTAGTTTTAAGCTGGCAGAGTTCCCTGGCCTGGTTCACTTCACAATCACATGTGTTGGTGCCAGCATGGGGAAAGGAGCAATACTGGGCCAGGAAGAAGGCAGAGGAACAGAGGAATAGGAATGGTGGAGTGCCCTCTGAAAGAAGTTGTTGCAGAGCTGGCTTATGCCAGCTTAAAGTGCTTGTAGAAACGCAGCACATATTTAAAATCTCTCTCTTCACGGAATATTTGTCTTCAGAGGATTAATGCTTCCCAGGATATTCCAGCCTTGGACATCTGCGGAGCATTGCTTCTCCCTCTCTCCCCCCAGCCCAATATACTGGCATGGAATTAAAGCCTTGAGAAACTTGAAAGCGACAGGCCTGGGGATTTTGTGACAAATGCAAAAATGCTCATATTTGTCAAGCCATTAGCAAAGGGGCACAGCTGTTGTGAGAGCCTTGACCCCGTGCCAAATACTCCGGAGCTGCCGAAGGCTGAGAGCCTGAATCCAACTCAGTCTGGCAACTCCCACCAAGATCCCTTCTGTGGATGTGTGGCAGGTGCCCAGACAAGCATCAGTGCACTCCAAGATGTCCAGAGGAAGGTTACTGCACATTACCTGAGCCATAGGCATTTCCTCAAATGCAGCTGTTGGCTAGTGCACTTCCAAGGATGGTCAGGCTCCAGTGCTGCAGCTGCTTTGCCCACCACAAAGCCCAAGTGCTGCCCGGCATGAGCCAGCTCCTGCAGGTCGCAGCAGGAGCTCTGTGCTGTGTGAGAGATCCAGTGGTGCTGGAAATCCTAACACAGGAACAGTGGAGCAGCTCTGGACAGCAGCAGCCCAGACCATGCCCAGCCTCAGTGGTGGCCCTGGAACTGGAGGCAGGAGCTGCAATTTCAAATATGGAAGAAGACAGAAAGAAGCCACAGCCTTCAGTCCGCAGGGCTGGAGATGAGGGAAGAAGGGAGGAAGGAGCAATGTTGAAGGTGTGGAGTAAGAAAAGAGGAGGCAGGAGTTGGTAAATCCCAGGGTAAAGAAGAGAAGACAGCAGGTACTTCTGTAGCAGCACTGCTTCAGGGTACCATAGAGCCTCTCTCACTAACCCCACTGACCCTAAAAATGGGTAAAGCACAGAATAAACATCTCCACTCCAGGTCTGATGGGGTAGGTTGATTCTGCTACAGATGAGGCCATTAGTCAGACTTCCTGGGATTTCATGGAGATGATTGGTGCTCCACTCACAGCACAGAGCTCCAGACAGACACTGTTAATAGCTAAGCCCAAAGCATTTCATTTTGACTAATCGTCCAAAGTTCAGAGCTGATCCCAAAGTCCTTGGTCAGCAAAGCTGGCTAGAAATGTCATGAGATTTGGACTCCACCAGATTCCCAGAAATCTTTGGGCTGGAAATGCCATGAGGATTAGGCAAAAGTGAAATCTTTCTCTTAGATTATCTAGATACTATTTGTCCCTGCTCAACAGAGCAAATTTGTTTGCTTTCCATATTTGCCCATCAGTTTAAAGCTTTTTTTGTTACTACTGCCAATTTTGGAGTACTTTAAAGCCAGAAAAATCCTTCCTCTCTTCTGTACCATGGTATGTTTGCTGGGAGAACTGATTAATCCCTTTCCACCCTCATTCTTCAAGAGCAACCTCCACTGTGTATTTAGGAGGAGTGACTTCAAGGCTACAACAACCCAGATAGAACAACAGTTGGAAACAGAACTGCCTGCTAAAAATAATCAATTCTCATTCTGGCTGATTTCCATGTCACTCTCTGACCTTTGGTCAGACTCTGCCACTTATTCTCAAAAGATACAAATTTTTCCTTTCTCTAGTGTTTGTGCTTCCATTGTACTCTGCTGGGTGGGATGAGCACTAAATATTTTGTGTGCACAGACTGAGAGACATTTCCACTAGTTTTGTTCTGTGACACAGCAAGAGGAATGAGGAAGGTTTTTTATCACTGGAGCAAGGGAGAGATTTCTTATTCTCTTCGTAGTTGTGGCACGGTGAGACCAGCTATGTGACAATGACCTGCCCACCAGACTACAGCACCTTTCCTTCATGCTGATAGACCAGGCTCATGTGAGTGTGCTGTAATTTCCTTGCTGCAGAATCATTTGGATCAGTCCATCCGTCCATCCATCCATCCATCCATCCATCCATCCATCCATCCATCCATCCATCCATCCATCCACCCGGTACCGCCTGAATTCAGGATCACCCATGGGGTGCTTCACTGGCAGAAGGGCTGGGGCAGTAATCCCTGGCCAGGTTGATGATGATCATCTCCTGGGAACAGCAACATCTACTACCAGCACAGCTGCATTTGTTCACAGCTGTGTAAATTCTGACCAGCTAAATCCAGCTAGTAAAAAATAGACTTCCAGATGAATCCCAGGCCCCTTGAGCTTGACTTGAGTGAAGTTTCCTCTATGTTACACAGCCCTTCAGCTCCTGGGAAGAGCTCCAGCAGTTAAAAACTACTGAACATCAGGTCTTGTAAAGGTTTTCGGTGCTCCCTTCTCCAAACAGAACTAAATTTTGTCTCACATCAATCTGAGTAAAAAGGATTAAAGTCACTGCAGTGCTTTAAGAGAGCAAACATGATCAAGAAATAGTGAGCAAAGTTGATAATTACAGATGGCCACACAGAGATCAAAGACAAAGCAAAACTCTCAATATTATCAAACTCCCCCTCAACCTCCCCAGCTGTGGATTTAAGACCTGTGACAGCTAAAGGTAAGCAAATTTATAAAATAATTATTGTGTCAATCAAATGCCAGCTTTTTCCCCAAATATAGTAACAAATGTTTCAGTTTTTGGTTCAAACTGCAGAGCCAAGGAAGAGATGTTTCATGGACATCCTACTCCCTTCACATGCATGCCCACATTCTCACAAAGACACAGACCTTTCCCTGGGATTGGGTGGGCAAATAAGCACTTTTTCAAGGATATCTTCCAAATAAAATGATGAAGAAAAATTCAGAACTGAGAAAACACAGGGAAATAAAACTGTACACGCAGGTTCCCCAACTGTTAACTAATTTTCTTTCACCAGTTAAAGAAGGATATAGATTTAAAAATAATAAAATAATTTGGGAAATATCCCAAGTGCAGCATATTCAGAGGAATGGTTATAAACCTCTTGTGAGGCAGGAGAATTAGTTCTCTAGCTTGCCAGTCAAGACAGGCAAAAGTCAGGTAGAGTGAAAAATCATTGCTGTGATCATTATCA
The DNA here is from genome assembly GCA_013401135.1 of Cettia cetti. Taxonomy (NCBI): domain Eukaryota; kingdom Metazoa; phylum Chordata; class Aves; order Passeriformes; family Sylviidae; genus Cettia; species Cettia cetti. The sequence continues at coordinate 113,103 of VZUI01038999.1, forward strand.
GGAGGGGAAGAGATGAGATGAAACTAGAACCTGTATCTCCTCTGTGATGTGATACAGCTCAGTCTTGATGGAGCCACAGGATGATGTGTACTCTTGTCAAGGGATGCTGAATCAGACTAACATTGAAAACAGAACATGCAGAAAGTAGAAGGAACACGAATGACTCCAAGAAAACTCATCTGGAGTACATACAGTGGGACAGCTGAAATTTCAGAGCCTTTTGTTGGAAAATGTCTGCTGGAGGAGCAGGGGGCATTTAGTGGGAGCTGTTTTTTTCATGACAATATTCACCCATTATTATGCCAAGGATGATTTCCTTTTATTCAGAAAATGAAAAAGGATCTAAGAAAAATGTTGATGAAACAGAAAACTGTAATTGAAATATTTTCCACTGGAAATAAGGAACTGAGCCATTTGCCTGCTGGCTGTCAGTGTGCTCACTCATCCCACTGGAACTAACTCTCCATATCCCACCTGATGCCTCTTCCCTCTTCTGCAGGCTGGCCTCCCAGAGCTGCAGAGCAGCTCAACCCCCTGCCTGAGATCACAGGCAGAACAACCCAGTCTTTCCAGTCTGCCCCAGCTCCCCAGGTATTTTGGCACAAGTTCACTGACAGAGGCTTTCTCACTTGTAGAGGGTCAGAACTGGAAAAACTTGAGATATTTGAGGTCAGAACCAAACATGTCAGCAAAGCTGAGCTGAGAGGAATCTTGCACAATGTCTGTGTAGTCTGTGCCAGGAAGCAGTTAGTCCTAATGTGCCTCCAGTTCATTAGTATCAAATTGACTTACCAGAAAAAAAATTAAAAAAATAAAAAAGAAAAAACCTTAAGCTGACTCTCCTTATGCCTGATCAGTTGGCTTCTCAGCATAGAAATCCCTTCTCCTCCCTGTAATGGTGTATCCCCCTTGCACCTCAGTGCCAGTGCCTCGGGCAGAGGGCGTCTCTTTCACATGGGGGTTACACTGCCTGTGTGCCCTGAGCTATGGAAACTCAGTGTTCTGCTGGCCTGCACAGCTCCTTGAACATTCATCCCAGCGCTCTCTCAAGTGCAGCTGGTGTGTTTCTCAAGAGCCAGGCTGGGCTGATCCCATTCTCTGGAAAAGGACATACATTGTTGCTCAGCAATGGGTGTGCTGGGAAGAAATTCTAGCTGTGGCAAGATTTCAGCAGGCTTTTGCTGTCTGCAGTAAAACTGAATTCAGCTGGCTACAGCCAAGGCTTGAGTGGGATCCTGGTGCCAGTTCACTCCTGGATCCCAGTGCTGACTGCACCTGGGCACTGACCCATTTTCACAGGACATTCTTCCCTTCAGCTCTGTCAGTGGGCATTATAGACACATTCAGTGTGTGACCTTTTCTGTCTGATTCAAAAAACCAAACTGGACCTCAAGTGAGACCATCCTGCAGCAAATTGACTGCTTAGCTCTGTGCATGTGCAGATGTGCCAGAACAGGAAGAGTTCTTGCTAGGAGAAAATCAAGATATCAAGAAATTCTGCTAAGAATCACAGAATCCTTAAGATTGGAAAAGACCTCCAAGATCATTGAGTCCAACTTGTGATAAATCCCCACCTTGTCAACCAGACCAGAGCCCTGAGTGCCACGTCCAGGTGTTCCTTCAACACTTCGAGGGATGGTGGCTCCACTACTTTTCTGGACAGTTTGTTCCAATGCTTGACAACCTTTCCCATGAAGAAATTCCTCTTGGTGTCGAACTTGAACCTCCCCTGGCACAGGCTGAGGTGATTTCCCCTTATCCTGTCACTAGTTTTCTAGAAGAGGCCAACCCACACCCAGATACACCCTCGTGTCAGGGGGTTTTAGAGAGAAGTAAGGTCCCCCTGCACCTCTTTTTGTCCAGGCTGAGCCCCAGCAGTTCCCTCAGCCTCTTCTCATATTCTCCAGATCCTTCCCCAACTCCACTGCCCTTCTCTGGACACACTCTAATGTGCTTCCTGAATTGAGGGGCCCAGAACTGAGCACAAGACAGATGTGCCCAGTACAGAGGGACAATCCCCTCCCTTGTACTGCTGGCCACACTATTTTTGATACAGGCCAGGTGCCATTGGCCTTCTTGTCCACCTGGGCACACCTGCCTCTTGTTCAGCAGCTGTTCAGCAGCACTCCCACGTGTTTTCCCACTGGGACACTTTTCAGCTGCTCTGCCACACGCCTGGAACACTTCAGGAAGCCAAAGTGCAGGACACAGCATTTGGCCTTGTTGAACCTCACACCTTGGGCCCTGACCCATCAATCCAGCCTGTCCAGCTCACTCTGCTGAGCTTTGCTGCTCTCCAGCACATCAACACTCCTCCCCAGCTTGGTGTCATCTGACTCCCAGCAAGACATGTAACATTTTAAAAAGAATTGTGGTTGTTAAAGTTTTCAGTGTCAAATTATTCTTGCTGAACAAAAACAGTATTTTCAAATTCCACCAAGCTCAAAGAGCATTTCAACCACCTTGTTTTGTTCATACACATTTATTGAAGCCCTGTAAATAATTAGTAAATTTTTGCAGCTTCAGACAGTGTAGAAACCCATCCCAACATTTTCCAATCCCAACATATCATTCTGACTCTTTTGTATGCTGGCTAACTTGCATAACACAACTCCAAGCATGTAAAGTTAAGTGGATAAACAATTACAAGACGTTCAAGTTGAGCTTAATGAAAAGTACACCATGTAGACATCCAGGGAAATCAAGTTTTTCACAGATTTTGTAAAGCTGTATGGGTAGGGAAATTCTGGTTATTGTTTGAGTTCAAGCCTGACAAGAAAAGGGGAAAGGAATAGTGTGTTGTTTGGTTAAACTCTGCACTGCAGCCTGTGTCTGGGTTGCCTGAGCAAAAGAGGGTAACCAAAGAGTCCTTGTACTGCCCAAAGCTGTAAATTCTCTCCAGCACCAGATGGGACTTAATTCAGTCCATGGAGTGGTGAGAAGATTCCAATGCTGTTCCTTGCAGGAAAAATGAAACCCTTTCAACTGGCTAGTCACAGCCTCTGGGCACTTAACATTTTGTTTTCTTTATTACTTTGCTGTGAGTGAGCAGGATTTTCCCTCCCCAAGTCACTTGCATTTTTTACATGGCACAGATTAAAGCCAAGCTGACCAACACAGGACCCCTTGGGAGCTCTCTGGGCTGGTTGCAGATGCAGTGGTGATATGAAGATGGCTTCAGCAGCTCAGTTATTCCTTCCTGACACTTCATATCCATGGCACACATCTATGCTTGGATTCAAGCAGTTTTTCACTGAGTCTTCATACCAAGATCAGAGTTTAAGGAAATGAAACCAAGTATAATAATAATTCTATTCATTAAGGCTAAGGCTTGTAATGGTACTTAGCCATGAAAAGATGCAGCCAGTGGGATTTTCAAATTGCCTAAGTAGATTACACATCTAATTCCCATTGACAGCCAATGGGAATTAGGTCCCAAACTCCCTTAGGCACTTTTATAAATCCTATTAGGTGTCTGTCTGCATCTTTGTATGTTTAAATACCTTTGTAAACTTGAGCAAGGTTGTGTTCCCATGCTCGTGTTGTTTTCCAGGGTTTTGGAAATACAATGAAGTTAGATATTCTAAGTTACTTTGTAGAAGTCAAGATCTGGAGTACAAACTGCAAACAGGTGATTTTTTTGCTACCTTTGGAACCTCTGACATTAGAGGACTCTTGCTGAGATGTGTTCAGAGGTTGCTCACTAGTGTTGACTCATAGCTGCTGGAGCAACTCTTATCAACAGCTCCCATTCCTTTCAGCACTGCCAGAACAGGTCAGGGAGCCCAGAGCAGAGCCAGAAAGCTCAAGCCCCGTAGAGTTGAACCTAAACATTCAAAAATGCTTTCTCTTTATTTTATGGTGCACTAAACACAGATACAGATTACAATGGCAGCACAGTTCACTTGAATTTTGTCATGGCCACAGCTGGTTTGTGTGCTCCTGGCTGAGAGGCACGTGGAATATGTGCAGAGTGCTAATCAGACTAAGCTGATTCCCTGGAAGCACAATGGTGCAATTTTTAAAAGACCATAGCCATGGTTTTTCTAAGTCTTTGTGAATGCATCCTTTAGTGAAATGGCTCTGTCACAATGTGGAACCAGGCAGGCCAAAATGCAAGCAAACCTTCCCCCCCACCCCGAAAGGCTCCAGTGTGATCACAACAATACCAGTTGAACTCTACTCTAAGCTAGAGCAATGCTGGTGACTATTTAGAAAATAATTAACTGAACTTTACATGACATTCAGATGTTTCTTGGCTCAAATACCAGTCTATTCCTCTGCTGAATTCTAGGGATTCTGCAAACAATGAGAAATATTTGCCTAATGGTAGACTTGCATACCATGCTCATGTTGTGCTGAGTCACTGTATCAGCAAAGACAAATGAAAAGAATGTTAGATAGAGAAAAAACTGCTGGATAGACTTTGAGCATGATGAAGATTTGTCATAAATATGAAGCAAATACAGGGTGTTTTTATGAAAACATGTTACTGGATTTGAAGGCAGGTTTGTTTTTTTTTTTTCAGTTCCCCAAGGAGATTCTTCAAAGAATGTGGATTTTTTGCTTGTTGAGATAAAACTGTTAATATCATTGCTAGAAATGTTAGTCTTTGGCTGAAATAAGAGTTAAATCCAGTACCCTGTTCATATCTACTCACAGTATATGAATAAAATTGTGCTAAACAGTTTTCTCTGAGGCTGGGATGATGCAAGACTTGATGGCTGATGCTCCTTCAGAGCTGGTGCTTGACATAATAACGTCTGATAACTCTGGAGAGTGGGCTCAAACTTATGTCAGCGTGACAGTGTAAACAGATGTGCTACATTTTTCCCTGAAAATCTGAATAAGGAGAAGCTTGTTGCTTGGCAGCCCAGAGAATGTTCCAAGACCAAACTGCCAGCTTGTAAAGAGAAAGAGAAAGGCAGACAGATTATGAAATGGTTGAAACAATGGGAGTAAAAAAGAAATAAGGACAAAAAAACTGTGCAGCTTTGTCACCAGGACATTTTTCCTCTTATTGGTGGGTGGAAGGGCAGATGTCTGTGTTCATGGCACATATATGTGGGTACACAGTGTTGGTACTGGAATTTCACATATCTGAGGGAAACTGCATTCTAAATTGTCATGAAAAACTGGATATTCAATTTATTCTAGAGAACAACATCTTCTAAAAATCACCATGACAGATCTACGAGAACAGACAGACACAGCAGTGAACTAGATGGCTGGTAAGAGGCAAAGGTTTCAAATCTGGCTATGGCAACTAAGTAAACTTATGAAACACTTGCAAATAATATAGGTGTTCTTAATAGAGTCTGTTGTCAGCCACTGTTGCCTGTTTTTCCCAAACAACATTTATAATGTTTCAGTTTCACAATGATGTTTTTGTTATGAAACAAATATGTATGCAGGTGCATCCTAAAACAAACAGCTTTGAGGCCAATAGTTAGGCTGGCTTTAATTTGTGAACCAGAAAATAAAAATTACTCAAAATAGATTTTTTGCAAAGGGGGATTTACTCATGATAACAACTGTGGACCTGCTGTAATCAAGAAGATGGCAAATAAAAAGTACACAGATTGTGCAAGGTATAATGTAATCTCAAAAGAAGAGAGATGGCACCTAGTAAATATTGGTATGGAAAGATAAACTCTGAGCAGCAGATGCACATGAGACACTTCCTCACTCAAAATGGAAGACTATCTTAATGACTGCAGCTTGCAAGCTCCTTACTTAATGGAGCTTTGACTGGGCTAAACCATTTAACACAATCCTTTAGGCAATAAATAGCTTCTACTCACAGTATTGTAAAAATATCTCCAAACACAAAAGCATCCTTCATGTGCACTAAATACAAGCTGCAATTGAAAAAGCTTTGATGTCAGACAGCTCAGAAGGGTTTGAGAAATGATTTTGAGTGGCTGGTGCAGGATGTGTTTGTGGTGCAGACGAGCTCCCAGTGGCTCAGCACTCCTCACCAGCCAGTCCAGGAGCCAAGCAGGCTTGCAGGGAAGCACACATCAGTTAGAGCAGGGACTCAGTGGCAAAGAGCTAAATAGTTTTTGAAAGATCTGATTACTGAACAGTTCCCTTTTATTGGCCATGTGCTTTCTCCATGGATGGATTCATTGGATGTGCAACAATAATTGAGTTTCATCCCAGGGGTGAAGTCCATTTGGCGACTTAAGTGCAGTCACTTGTCAGGATGGATTTTTCCACAAATGTACATTTTTCAAGTTTGCATGTCTTTTGTCAATACCTCGGCTCTCCAAGGGACAGCATGTCAACTTCCTACACTCTTACATTTGACTGGTACTGAAAATCCGTCTGCTGTGGTTCTCTGAAGTCTGTTTGATGAGGAAGGCCTTTTGACAACTCCTGCCTCTCTAGAGCTCTTACCTCTTTGTTTCTGTGGTAGGTTGGGTTGGGGTTTTTTTTTCCCCTTTTCCCATTAACAGAACCTTTTATTCAGTCCAGCAGCATTTATGGTCTCTTTTTTCTGTTCCTATCTTCCAAAATAGCAAGGAGTCCCCAAACTGATCAACTCTAATGAACCCACACCTCAAAGCTTAAGGGCTGCCAATATCTCCTCTCTCAACTCAGCCCTCAGCCTCCATCCAAAGGTAACCATTTATCTCATGACACAGTGGGAAACAGTAAATAGAAGTCACACCAATGGGAACCAGAGGAATTGAAAATATTGTAAATTAAGAAAGAAGCACAAAATCAACCCAGCCACTGAATTCTGGTCTTGTGCAACATGTTTGTTTAATGGGGTGGCACAGTATGCAAGGCAAAATTTTAGATCTGTCTGCCATTACTCCAAGAGGAGGAGACAGGCAGCTGGAAATGAGCATCATTTTGTTCCCAAAGTGATCCCCAACATCAGAGAAAGGATAGATGGCTTTCTCTTGCTTTGATGGGATTTAAGACCTGAAGGTCCAGATACAGTAAATTCAATACTGAATGAATTGCCAAGAACCTCACAGAAGAACTTCAGAACTGGAGATGATCAATATGTTCAATTTACTGTCTTTCACCTGATGGTGGCCAAATAATCCTAAGAAAGATGCTGTAGTAAATAACTGTGGATAAGGTTACTCAGTGCTGCAAAAAATGTCCACTTGAACAAATCTGGTTCTTTTAGACAAGAAATACATGCTGTTAATTTATGATATTTTTTTCATCTGACATACCTCCCAATTTAACAATCAATTTCACCTTTGAAACTGAGTTTTCTCTTTCAACTTTCCTTTTATTTCATTAAAATCTCAATAGTTAGTATGCTGGTGATGGTGTTTGCAGTTTGCATTTGTAAAATACTAATAGCCAACAGCAGCCTTTAAAGCCTTATTTTTGTAAAAAAATATGAACTAAACCAACCACATTCCATGCAAGCAATGGAAATAGAGAAGAAGGAATGAGGGAAGCATGGAAGTCAAAGTTCCTGAAACACCATTTCTTCCCCCTAACAGAAGTTACTCAGGTGGGAACTCTTCATGACAGGACTTGCATTTGCACTGCTCTCCTGTTGATTATATAAATTATTATGTGAACTAATACAGAGAAAAGAAACTCATTAAACAGCACTTTCTTGATTATTATTTGAATGTAGAAAAATCAGCAGCACTTTTTTCCATTCTTTTCTTTGAAACACAACCTAATTAAAAACTGTGGTGGGTTAAAAAAAAAAAAAAAAAAAAAAGCATTTTAAGGCATTGTCTCTCTCTTTGAGATAGAAATCCAGTTCCTCTGACTAAAACTGGCTGGATAATTCCAGCCTGGAGAGTCCCAGTCTGCCAGTCTGTGAAAAAGTCTCCATCTACGGTGTTTTGATCCAAGTCCAGCTAAATATTCTGAAAAGGGGATTTTGAAGACCATCCTGTGAAGTGCTACTGTGCCAGTTTTAATTTCCAGCCAAAATGAAAATGAGACTAATTTTTGTCTGTTCAAGCACTGCTTTCAGTTCTCCCCGGGTTTGTTTGTTAGCTTGCATCCATGAAAATATGTCCTATGACCTTTAAGAGAAAAAGCTGCAGTGATTTCTTTGACCATGTTTTTCTGCCTTACCAAAGAGCAGCTGCCCTGGACCACAGCTAGAAGATGACTTTGAATTGCCATTTCTTTCAGCTGTTTTGGGGCTATTTAGATGCACCAAGAAGGAAGACTACAACTCTGTCCTCCTGTGTTCACAGCTGATGGAAAGCCACAGTAGGCCTTTATCTGATGGGTTATGTAGGACATTTATGGCAGCAGTTGATCTATATGAGAACAGGCAAAGTGAAATGAGGTCTTCAAAGAGCAGTAAAGGAGACCTGTTTTCCTGTTTGTGTCTTGTGGTTGGATTCTCCTGCATGTAAGACAAACTCCCTGAGGAACACTAGTAAGAATGATCTCCAAGGGAATCTTCAGTATCCAACTGAACTCCTGCTACAGCCTTTCCACTCCCACTACATCCCTACAGAGCTTTCCCAAGGTATCTCTCTCCACACAGCTGTGCATTTTCACAAAACACAACTTCAAATCCTTAAGCCGACCACCCCTGTATCTCATCCGATTGAAATTGGCACAACAGTAATTGCAAGGGGGCTGAAAGACACAAATACAGAGACAGGGAGATCTCAGAAGATTTGTATCCTAAGGAAATCAGGCAAACAAGACCTTTCTGGCTCAGGGATCTGGCACAAAGCTGAGTGACTTGGACTACAATCAAACTGACAATGTAATAAATGGGAACACTTACAGGCTGCAACCATCCCCAAGAATTCTGACCTCACTAGTCTGGCATGTGCTTCTGGTTCAGCCCTGTTCTGCTACCAGGGTTCTAACTCTGGCCACTGTCACAGGCAGTTTGGAAGTTGAAACCCAGCCTGCTAACCAAGACAAATCTGTCAGCAGCTGACTGTTACAAAAAGCAGACAGTGACCTGTCCTTTTCTCCTCCTCCTGTATAGTTTAAATGCCAGAGAGGTGAATTGTTGTCAGTAGACAAAAGAACTTACTGGAACAGCTACACAACAGCAATCAGGAACAATCCGGGCTCAAGAGTCTTAGAGTATACCGGAGCTGTAACAAAAGACTGAGAAATCTGGACCTGAGTTTCTGGGAGAAAAATAAAGATCATGTGTGGGTTGTGGGTCATATGAGAGAATTCTATTGAGGATTAGTTCTCAAATACAAACTCCTAAATTTTCCATGGAAAGTACCATAGCCACTTAAAGGAGGTGTCTAAGGGCGTGACAGAGACAGCTGTGGTGCCATCAGGACATAATTCACACATATTTTAAATTTCTGACAGCGGTAACATTTTAAAACCTGTATCTCCAAAGCCTCCCCAAGAACAGTGTCAGATCAGATCACATCATCAGCCTGAAGCAAAGCTCAGAACATCTAATATAATCCATTAATTGGAAATCTTCAAACCCCATGTTTCCATCCTAATTTGGAGACATGCATACACAGTCAGTTACTAATGTGGGAGAAAATGAGAAACCAAAAAAACCCCAAGTAGCTCTGTAAAAATTGGAACTAATGAAGATTGCTTCCCTGGGGACATTTGTCTCACAGTTGATTGGTTTGATAATTAAATGGCAATATTTTGGCAAGGGGAATTCACCCCTTTCTAGACATCAGGGAATCCACAAAAAGCAACACTGTGGATGCCCCAGGCACAGGAAAAGTCAGAATTTACTGCTCACTGGACAATGGAGAACCCTGAGAACCCTGACCTTAAATGCTTTTCATTAAAGGCTGAGCACATCATTTCAGGAGCAGTAACAATAAGGTATCTCCTGTTCAGTCATTTATTTTGAGACAACTTGTAAGAATTCTGCATAAATTTGTAATTCACTTCGAGAGCAAACCACCTCTGCCTCTTCTAAGTGAACTGGTTCAACTGTTTCAAAAGACTGTGAGACGACAGAGTGAAAATCCACAGAAAATCTACCTTCATTTCTTCAAGCTAGAAAAAAGCAGCACTGGGCTGGATGCAGCCTGATGTTAACATTCAGCACAGCCTCCCTGCAGGGACTTCTGCCCATGATCTGCTGGCAGAAGAGGCTGTCTGAAGGGCAGGGTTGTCCTCTCAGTTCCTGAGATAAATCATCACCTCTGCCTGGCACTCCCAGACTTCCACAAGCATAAGGGCAGTTGTAGTCTTGGCTCTAAAGCTTAAAATAGAATCATCTTCACTTCTTAAAAACTTTGAAGTTTGCTACCTACATTCCTTTACAGCGAGTCAGACAGGTCCTGCCCATGCAAAGGCTGTTAGTAAACGGGTGGATCATCTCAGCAGGGCAGCGTGAGGAGGGATAACACTGGAACATCATTCACGGTCTTTTTTTCACTCCTCCCACATTTTCCACCATTCCCTGCCAATATTCCCTGTTACTGCCTGCCCCTCAAGAGTCTCTCCTGAAATGAGTGAGGTGTGGGCTCAGGTAGTGGGAGCTTCACAGGCAGTTCTACACCCATGGAAGGGACTGGAGGATTTTGCCAGAGGCAAAACCATTCTGTGGCAGAGCAGGAAGACCTGTTCTGAAACAGCCCACCTAGGGACCCTCTGGTTGGAATATGATGTTTGTGCAGCTGGGATGTGTTACAGAAAGACACATTTGGACTCAGAGAAGCTGCAATTTTTCAGAAAAGCCTGGATGGTAACCAGCCTACAAACAGGAAACATTATTCCAGTGTTGCTTCTGCCCTACTGATTAATTCTTAGAACAAACAAATTTTATGAAATTCAGATTTCAGCTGTGTAAGTGGGTAAAAAGTGGAGCTTTATGAAATCATGGAAACAAATATTGCTTTAAATGAAAAGTTTTTCTCAGTCTGTGCCATAGCCTCCCTATGCTACCACAACCTGATTTGCCTTGACATTCCTCTTTTCCCCCTTGCATTTTAATTGTAAATTAATCACTGACTTGGACATGTCTCTACTGTGCATTAATATGGTTGATATTAACAACAATATTGCTCTCCAGGCATTTGGAATGTGCAAGACTTTTTGTGCACCAAATGGCCCATATTAACTTCTGGAATAGCCAGGTGCAAACTCTATTGCAGTGCTCAAATTAGTTCAATTTCTCTAACTGCTTCTCCTGTAATTGATGGCTCAAATTATAATAAAGTACAGTTCCTCTACATGATATATGTTACAAGTACTACCTGTTATGCTGAATATTGCATTGCTTTGAAACTGCATTACCCTCTCCCTTCACTGATCAGATCTTTTTTTTTTAAGGAATTACTTATGAACCAGAAAGTGTCTTCACATCATTCAGAAATTATACATATGCTCATGCACTTTATCAGCAGCTGACAGAATGGGGATGGCAAAATTACTGTCAGTCATGTTGCATTCAATGTCACATAAAGACCTGCTTTTTACTATACCTTAAAATTGACAATAAATGCCAGTCATCTCTCCTTGCCCCATTACTGCATCCAGACATGGCAAGCAATGCTTAGAAGATACTCACCTTCATCTTTCAAATCCCTGCTTCAGCCTTTCTTTCTTCTGCATATATTGTTATTCTCCTATGCCTGCACCTAAAATACTCTTTACCATTTTCTTTTTCTTTCCTGAAGTGTGTGATTACAGTGGATTGTAAATCTTTTTCAAGTGGAAAGAACAATTTCTATAAAACAAACTAATCAGCCAGATCTCGATGGCTTTTTGACTCTTAACTGTTTCAATTCAAATGTTAACCCTGATGGGAAAACAGCGAGGAATGGGTGCATTTGATTTGGGGGATATGTGCACTTTGAGGTGTGGCTGAGCCTGGACCCTGGAATCTGCCTCTGGCAGCCCCCCATGAGTTGGCAGCTCTGCCCCAGCACTCAGAACTCTGCAGCTGCTCAAGGAAACCAGCTCTAACAAGAACATCAATTTCATTGCACCACAGCAGAATCTGGGGAATCTGCAGTTCATCAGAACTGTATTTAGAAATCTGATCTTGATCCAATATGGACTGAAGCCACAATTAAAAATAACAACATTTCCAGCCAATCAGAAAAGGTGTGTTTCTGCAAGCTCCAATTATTAGACTTTCTGTTATTTCTTCATTAAACACAGGTTATAAACATCATTTGCTCCTGAAGACAAATGTCAGTGTATTCACAGAAAAAACCAAAAAGCTGATATTAAACAGCAAGTATCCTCAACCAGCTTGCTTTGCCAGGTGTTAAAGTATGAAATGAAGCATCTCCCTCCTCCCAGTCCTCAATGACCACATGCCTGACATTTGTGGGGGCAGCAAAACTGGTGCTGAGTTCAGTTACACACCAACCACAGTCACCAAAGGTATTGTCCTGCAGATTAAAATATCATCTCAGGGTTCAGTAGCATTCAAAAATGAAAACTCTGTTAACAACTCTTATGAAGGGAACTGAGAAAAAAAGCCATAGACCATCTCTAGGCTGGTCACAGCCTTCTGCAGAAAATAAGTACATTGCATGTCTCGGGCAGAAATAAACAGTGTAGTAAGAAATCTACAGATTTCTAAATTTGCAAACAAGTGCTAGGGAATTGTTATGTACTAATTCTCACACTGCTTGAACTAGTGATGCTATAAAGCAGACAATTTAAAACACACAAAAGGAACCATTTTGTCATGTGACAGAACACTGAATCCATTGCCTCGAGGTGTAGTGTAGGTTCATCTAAAAAGGCTCAAAAAGCAATCAGTAAATCCATAAAACAAAAGTCCATCCAGTGCCTGGATGGCACACACAAACAAAAAACATACATCTAGAATGAAACTGAGTAATTTAAAACTCACATTAAATACAATTTGTGAGAAAATAAATGTGTGTAATGAAACTGACAATCCTGATTGTAAACTCACTTTGATGACTTCACTGTTTTCATTTTAACTGTGATTCCTGCTCAATACGTGCACGGACAGTGTTTGAAGATGATCTTGCCTGTTGGCAAGTGTGTTAAAACAGCCAATATTCTCCTGAGGCGGCATTTCTGGGGGTGATTGTGCCCTGGGTTTTATCAATCAACTTGTTTTTTCCCCAGATGGGCACGGTTCCTGTCCGTGCAGTGTCTCGGTGGACTGTGCGGCTGCACCCTCCCACCTGCTTTTCCAGACACTGCTTTCCAAAATCTGGGTCCTGGGGATCTGGAAATTCCAGTGGAAATTCGCTCCCTACAGTACATCATGATCAGCAGATGGACGGCCACAAGGACAGAATGCCGCTCTTAAAGTTCCTCGCGTTAAAAGTATAAAACCGCATTCTGGTCCGACATGGGTTGTACGGCAGTGTTTTGACTTTAACCAACTATTTCACAGCCTTTCTCCATGCTGTGCCTCGCCGTGCTGCAGGGGTGCGAGGGAGGTTCGGGGGCGGTTTTGAACAGCAACGTCCGTGTCCCCACACGGGCAGAAGCCCCGGTGCTCGCGCTGTGGGAGCAGCCGCGGAGCCCTCAGGACACGCCCGGTACAGCCCCGCCCCACCGCCCCGCCTCCCGCCCCTCGGGCCCGCTCCCGGCAGGCCCCGCGCGCAGAGCCGCGAACTACCACTCCCGGCAGCCCCCGCGGCGCCCCGCAGGCTCCGCGCCCGGCCCCTCCTCCCCAGGACTCCATCTCCCAGCAGCCCGCGCGGCCGCCCGACCCTTCATTTCCGGGAGCGGCGCCGCGTCCCTGGCTCGGCGGAGGCGGCGGCGGCCGGAGCGCGGCGAGCGGGGCCTCCTGGGGCCGGCGGCGGAGGGAGCGGGGCCGGGCGGGTCTCCGGGCAGTCGGTGCTATGCTGAACATGTGGAAAGTGCGGGAGCTGGTGGACAAGGCGTGAGTACGGCGGGGAGCACGCGGGGGGCCGGGGGTGGCTCGCCGTGGCCCCTCAGCCGGGCCCGCGCTCCCCCTGCCCCCCCCAACATGGCCGCGGCCCCTCCCCTGCTGAGGTGGCGGCCTCACACCCCCTCTGTGCCCAGCTGACCCCGGCCCCGTTGTCTCTCCATGCTTCCCTGCCTGTCCCCCAGTGACTGCCCGGGGTGGCCCCTGAGCGTCCTCCCGTCTTGGCTTTGTAGCCCCTCCGGGGCTGGAGGCAAGCAGGGGTTGTTTTTCAGGTAGTGTGTGGCCTTTCCATTATGGCTGGCTGCTTTCCCGCCCCTCTCGGGCGCATCTGGGCCCTTCCTGCTCTTCACGATCAGGGCTTCAGCTTTGGGTGTCCCCTCCTGTGCGAGGGTCCCGGGCTGTGTGTGCCCGGTTTGGTGTTCGAGCCCTTGGAATGTGTCTCTGCTGGACTGGCTCCCAGCCTGGCCCTTAGGCCCCTGAGGGGGAACAGACAAGTCTCTCAAAGCAGGAGGGGCGGTAAAGAATCACCTGCACGTTTTCAGAGAGCTTCCCAAGTCGCCATATGTTCTCTAAAGTGTTTCCCTCCTTCCTAAGGACAGGTTTGCCCGCAATTGCCATTGACTCACAACCCCGGGCCCGAGGGTGGCAGAGACAGAGATGCCCGTTCGCACCCCTTACACATTTAAATAGCTCAGATATTTACAAGTTTGTTTCCTTGAATAGAGCCTCCACCCACTGAAAACTTGTCTATGGGCTTGGGGTGATCACTGTGTTGCAGATGGAGAGCATGACGTTATTAGTGCGTGTGTCAGCTGCTCCTTCATTGTTGGCATGAGAAAAATTTGATACAATGGAGAACTTATCAAAAGTTGTTTTCTCTCCTCAAATATTAAGTCCGTAGGGGAAAGCTTGGAGCACCTCTCCATCATTCTTCAGTGGTGCCCAGTGATGAGATAAGGGGCAGTGGACATAAACTGAAACACAGAAGTTCTGTCTGAATATGAGGAAAAGCTTCTTAACTTTCAGGGTGACAGAGTGCTGGGACAGCCTGTCCAGGGAGGCTGTGGAGTCTCCTTCTCTGGAGATATTCAAAACCTGGCTGGATGTGATCCTGTGCAACCTGCTCCAGGTGTACCTGCTTTAGCAGGGGTTGCACTGGATGATCTCCAGAGCTCCCTTCCAAGCCCAGTAATTCTGAGTTGAAGGTGTCTCTGCTCATGGCAGGGGGTTGGCCTGGATCTCCCTAAAGTTACTTTCCAATCCAAACCATTCTGTGTTCTATGAATTGTGGAATGCTTAGAGGAATAACTGGCTCAAGGTGTGTAGATTGGTATATACCAGATGATATTAATGACAAACAGTTGTACCTGCCCTTACAAGACATAAGTCTTTCAAAACTGAGGTTCTGTTTTAAACTTTCTTTTAATTTTTGTTTCTCCAAAAAGTTTTTATAGTGTGATGTCTATAGGCTCAAAGATGGCAAACTGAAGAGAAGTGTCAGTTTATTCATGATAATTGTTTTGCTCATGGTGCTGTGTACTAATTTGGGACTTTTCTAGGCCAAGATTTGGATGGCATTTAAAAACCACTGTGATCAAATCTTGTCCTGAGGAAGTTATTTACTTTTTACAGCTTCTTGTGTACAAAGTCAACCCTGGGTTAAGCAGTTTTAATAATGTGACAGATGAGGTATTTAGGAGAACCCTGACTTGAGTTCCAGGACCTTTCAAGGAAATAAAGTTTTTGCTAAGTTTTGCTTGTGTATTTTTTTTTTTTTGTCTGTAGGATTAATGATCACTGTAGCATTATAATATTGTCATTGTTTTAAAAATGTTTACTTCTAAGGGTATAAGTTATTAAGTCCAACAGTACATCAAAATTTTAGTTGGAAAAGACATTTTATTTCCAGAACAGGTGCAAGAAGTGAACATTTCCCATAATAAAAAATTTGTTTTTTGAATAAACTTCAGTTTTCTTGGAATAGCATTATCCAAATAAAGCAGATTGTTTATTAAAAAAAAGGGAGAGGAGGGGCAGGGGGAAAGTGGAGCCTGCAGAGTAAATAGTATTTAGAGACATCAGGATCAATAGTCCCATTGTGTGTGGTGCAGATTTGTCATAATGTCTTCTGTCTTAAGGCCATGACTTACAAAATTCTCTGCAGAGGAAGCTAAATGATATAATCTGCCTCATAAATAACAGCTGATGCTGTGGCAGCAGCATACTAAACTTTAGCAAGAAACTGCCCTTCTTTCCTTAAGAAGGGGATATGATTATATGTGGATTTTGAAAATGTGCAAATAGCTTGAAATTTTCCTAGTTCAAAGCTTGATAGCAGTTTTGAGCTCTGCATCTTGGTTCCATATTCAGCTGATACTTATCTTAGAGTTTCAATTTACTCATCTGGGGTTTGTTTTTTTTATCCTTATTTGTGCTTCAGTGCCTGAGAACTTGGTTAGGTCAGCTGTTTCAACATGGAGGACTTTTCTTACACAATTCTCTGATACTTCAGTGTGTGAAGGTTCTGTAAGTGATGATAAATAGCTGTGGGTTACTTTAAATGCAAAAACCCAGGTAAAAGTGGTAGCCTGTTAACATTCATCAAAGTCTTAGAACCAAAAAATAAGTTAGCAACTGGAAAATATGTATGAAAAATTCAAATATGTATTTAGTATTTTTGAAGTATTTGGTCTCTGTTTTTCTTTGGTGTGGTTGGAATTGGGCAATGAAGTTCATCAGATAAATTCTGCTTTGTAATTCTCTTCACACCACAATCACATCTTATTTTTATGGTAGCATTTTCTTGTAACTCCAAAGTACGGATCTGCATTGTGTTGTGCATGAGCCAGTTATTTTAGATACTGAGTGGTAGTCTTATTGTATTTGAAGTTTAGGAGGAAGAGTCTGTGGTAGAGTATTAAATTTACTGTTCTAGGATGTGATGGAATCCTTTTGTTGCATGTCTTGTTCTGCCCTTTGTTAACTTCACTGCTTTTCAATGCCAATGCAACTCCCTCCCTTAAATATTAAGTACCTTGATTAGGTTTGACTGAACAGTAATACCTTGTTTCTTGGGCATTGTGAGTAAGGTTGCAGTTCAAATCAAATAATTAATAAAACCTGTCTGTACCTTGTAAAATCTGTTTGTCATAAGGTTTATTCTTGCAATTTCAAAATAACTGTCAAGATTCTTCCACCCTCCAATTTCTTAATAGGTACTACAATGTGTTCAAGAGTTCAAGTGCATGAAATAATATTGAATTTCTGGTTAGTTTATAGTTTAGAAGGTGCAGGTCTACATACTCTGTTTCTTCTGGAGTAAATTCTATTTCATATTATTATGTGAATAAATTAACTTAAGACGACAACTTTTCACTTTAGTGTTCACTTGTATGGGTTCTTTTCCCCCAGTAATTCAAAACTGAATTGGAAAGTAAACTAAACAGTTGGAAAATAAATGCAGCCCTCTGTGTTCAGCTGGCTGGCTCCAGGACAGTGAACTGTGTTTAAATGGCAGAGGTTTCTGGTGGCTCAGGGCCAGCGTGGTGCTTGGTGCAAAGTTGGTGAGTCAGGTGGCAGTTCTGAGTCACTCCTGAGGCAATGTCAGGGATTTCTTGTTCCATTCTCTTTTGTCATAGGCTTAGGAGAGGGCTGCAGTGTAGCTGTGTTGCCTCAGCATTCCAGGCAGGAGGTGGCCGGTTCCTGTGGCAGAGGCACATGTCACACACTGGAGCTGCTGGTGGCAGTGTGAGCTGCAGGAACATTTGGCAGGTGGGAAGGAGTTTGGTCTCTCTCTCTCCCACTGCTCTGCTGCAGCAGGGGATCTGCAGCTTTGTCTCTGCATGCTCTGGTGAGAGCAGCCCCAGATATTGTGGCACCATGGTAGAGGGCTCAGGTTACCCCATGCCTGCTCTCAAACAATCCTGCAGTTGTGAAACTTGAGGCCAAGTGTTGCATTTACTGCAGACTGAGGGTCTGCAGGCTGCCTGGGACTGTTTAGAAGCAGCTTATACAAGAAAAGCCATATTTTTATTGGTATAGGTGTATCAGTACTTTGATAATCAAATCACCAAGGGCCTTAACCAAATTTCTCCTCAGTGTGTGATAACAGAACTGGCAAAAGCTGTTGTAATCACTGAGAGCAAGTTCAGGAGTCCTGGCTGTGGAAATACAGAATGTTATGCAACTTGGTAGCTTCACTTTTAAGTCTTATTGGACAAGTACCTGTCCAAGGAATATTCAGAAACCCTGTTAAAACAGGTTTTAACTTGTCAGAAACTTGAAGGTATCAGCCTGGCCTAGCCAAGTTCAAAAGCCAGGCCATCATCTCTTTAGTTCTGTCGAATTTCCTCTTCTTGAAGCAGAAACTGCAGATTCTTGTTTTGCTGAAGGGTTCCTGCATGTTAACCTGCACGAGGGGGCTCAGCTCAAAGCAGCCCTCAGTGTTTGTGTGCACAGAGGTAGCAAGGACTGGGCTCCTCATTGCAGTAACTTCTCACACTATAAGATGTCATGTTAACATTTTTGCTGCCGAGTTTCTGTCACAGGGTGTAGGGCATACAGCAGGCAGGCTGGAAGACCTTTGGACCCATTGGGATCAGATTGCTGCCTATCTAACAGCGTTGTGAGACTTTACAGCCACTTTCTTTAACATTCCATTGTCATTCTTAGCTTTTGTGGCCTTCTGTGTACATGACCTTAATGTGAGAGAGCACCTTTCCACACATCAAAGATAAGAAACAGTCTCATGAAAAAAGGGATGAAGGTGACAGATCTGAATGTAGTTAGGACAGTATTACCCAGATGTTCATTTGCATTAATTCAGCTGAGTGAGGTAGCTGTCACTTGCTTTTACTTAAAAATTAAAGGAGAGAGCCTGTCAATTTCTTGGCAGTAATAGGAATATGACAGTTGCCATAGTCCTGTTTTATTCCATGCTGCTTCCAGTTCAGTTTTGTCCACCTAACTGAGCTCTAACTGCTTTGCTAGAACTGCTCTTAGCCACAGCTTTCTATGGCCCAGCAGGAACGTGTTTGCACTGCCTTGTGTGGTAGAGTGGGAGGTGGAGTGTTGCAGAGCTGTTTCCATACACTTCACAAGCTTGATGAATTGCCCCAGTATGTAATAGTTTAATTTCTTTTTAAATGGAGAGCAAATAGTCTTGTTTAGAATTGATTGTAATAGGAAAGCATTATAACACCTTAAAATTTATTTCAGAGGTAGGCACTTGGGTCCTCTATTATTTATTCTGGTAGTACATCTATGCAAAGAGAAAGGATTTTTAGTGTTTGGGGAAAAGGAAGGATTAAAAGGAGCTGTTGTCATGAGCTCCAATAGAACTAGGCAGGGGAGAAGTTCTGGTTGATAAACAGCATGTTTTCTTTAGTGCTTCTAATTGTACAATCTGTAAAGAGGAGGGTAAATTATTGGTAAAATAGAGTGAATTACTACTTCTATTGTCATTGCAATTTCTCGCTGTTGTAGCCTAAAGCATGTAATGAGACCTTGCACTGCATTCCCAGGTCACAGATGAGGGAAGCTAGTAAGATAATTCTGTCAAGTAAACCACATCACATTGTGCTGGTAACACTTAAAATTCTGCATTTGTTGACTTCCAGTCTTATGTTGCTGTCTGCTACCTCATGCTGGCTGCAGGATACTAATGTGCTAAATGCACCCCAGTCATTTACCCTACAGTCACAGACATTACTGCTGGCTTCTGCTTGCTCTCTGCCTGTACAATGCTCACTTTTGCCCAGAAATAGGCAGGACCCCATGTATAGCTGAGGGTTTTCAATCCTCCAGCCTAACTGCTTTCTCTTGTTAATTAATGTGCCTGTAATTGTTCTTATTTACAGGCGATTTTCTTGTGGTTCATGGATTTGTCCACCCCGACTGTTGAGCTCTTTAATGAAATGCTGTTTGCTCGTTCAGTAATAGCAGGTTCTATTGTAAATGATCCATCATATAATATGTACAGCAGAAGGGTCAATGACTCTTAACATTTGTCCATTGCTATCTGAATCTCCTGAAACTCCTTTGCTTCAATCCCAGGATCAGTTAGTTTTCTCTGTATTTAAGATTTATTTTGGTTTGCATAAGCAAGTTCTTCAGGGCAGTGAACACTTCCACAGTTTTATGTAAGGGACAGTTAGTTAACCCTCACTGCATGAGTTATTCTCCTATTGCTGCTAAAGAGGTGTCCTGCTGATAACTGCTTTAAGAACAGCATTCTATATTATTATTACATCAAGATGATGATGATTATCTTCAGCCCTGGAAGGGTTTGTCCTCTGCCTGGTTACCAGAGAGCTGGGAGAGAGCAGAAAGTGTTGGCAGTACAAAGGAGGACTGGATTTGAACGTAGCATTTGGCTCTGCAGCCAGGCATGGCTGTGTCTGCCAAGCACTTGTAACAGCAAGTTACTTCTTAGAACTTTCCTCCTTCCTTTAAAAAACTTGCAGAAAGTTGCTGGTATTAATAAGGAAGAAGGGATCTAGTCTTTGGGCCACATAATTGAGTATGGGAGATAAGCATCTGTGAAAGTATTATGCTCTGTTACCTCCCATACAGAGATATGGTGTTCACTTGTTTGAATATTCAAACAAGCAAGCTGGTGAACTAATCCATCAAACAGGCAAATGTGACAAGCTGATGGATTTATTAAGAGTTGGCATAAGGTAGTTGAGGCTGAGCACAGTTTCATCAGCACACTCCAAGAGGTGCTTTTGTTAGTGCTCTTTCAAATGTGTTATTGCCATTTTACACCCTGTGGTAACTGACAATAGTTTATGTTGTGCAAGGCTAGCTCAGGTGTTGGCTTTATGTATTTTCAGGGAATCTAAGTGAGGTATGTATGACAACTTCTGTGTTCTTGAAATGTTTCTAAAGCAGAGCTTTGCATGTCCTCCCTCCTGCTTGGGGAGTGCATGAAGCTGGTGAAAGGTAAGAGCCTTACCTACATCACTGTGTGCAGCTGTGGTCCACAGGATCAAGGTGCTTAACTCAGTTCTATGCTAATTCCTCTTGGTAGTGTTGCCAGTTAGTGTATTACAGAATATGAGCTGATTTGCATAATTATTTCATATACAAGGTATAATTACTTCCAAAGCATTGGGCACACTATTGCTTTCTCTCCTAAGGCTTTGCTATTTCAGTGTGCAACTGTAAGTGTTGTTGCAGTTGTCCTAAAATACAATCTTAAAATGCTGATCTGATTCTTTTATATTGTCTCCATTCATTTCAAGTTAAATGAATTTCTGTATTTATATGAAAATGATACTTTTTTTTCTAAAAGATGAGCTATTGGAAAATGAGTGAAGCATTGCTTCACAGGATGATTGGTTAAGAATACAAAAATGTAATGATTGAGAATTGTGTGCTTCATTCTGGAACTTTTGGAATATCCTTCATTGATTTATTCTGAAGTTTGAGTACAGCTTGTCCAAAGTCAATACAAGTATTCCAATTCAAACTCATCTCCAACATACAGAGTGTGACTTGCCTGTTGATCTGTTGCTTCAAGTATATTGTAAATATTTGCTGGCATGTGCTTGATGAGGAACTTCTGCTTCCAGATACCACTGTGTTCTCTGAATTTAAATTGAGACAGTATTTAAAGAAGAAGGGCAGGAAATTGAAACTCCTTGAGAAGAGCTGTTCCCTTTAACAGTTGTTTTTTTTTACTGATATAAAGATGTACAATAGCATAACATGTTGTTAAAAGTTGGCTGTTTAACAAACTTTGTTTAAATACTTATCTCATTTTTTTGTATTCATAAGGCAAAATTAACGTAGGGCAAGAGAATGAAAAGCTGAATTAGTAGCAAATGTACCAAGTGGATAAAGTAGTCAGATTTGCAGTTGGTCTTTTTCCAGCCCCTTGTAGTGATCTGGATCTTATTGACACAGGTCAAATATGGACCCAGTTGGACAGCAGGATTGACAGCTGCTGTCATGTTTCAGTTTGGAGCAGGAGCTTTATTTACCTGTTCATTTGGAATGAAGAGCTGTTACACTGCTAAAACTTGAACAATGCTTGGTAGCCTCTTTAGAAAGAGCAGTTGTGTAGAAGAGCATACATAACTCTCCAGAACAAAATGGTCCTTCTATTCTGCCTCTCTGCAAAACAAGACCTGATCCTAATTGGGGTGTACTCTTTTTTTTTCTAGATATGCTAAGGTAAGGTCATATGAAATTGTTACAGGCTGGTACCTTACTTCTTTCCAGAAAGCTGTATAGGCTGTGGTGCTCTGAGTACTCTTGAGTATCTTTTCAGTAGCAATTAGGAAGAGTATTCATTACTTATTCTTGCATTGTGTGCTGTGTAATGATGGTGTTTGGGTTGCTGTGTGAGGTACTGGAAAGAGGAACAGACCCAATTGGAAGCTCTTTGTCTCCCAAAAGAACTTTGTAGATTCATCTGGGTTTGAGTAAGTGTAGTCCCCTAAACTTGTTTGCCATACAGTTGTTGGACAATTGAGGAAGCAGTGTTGAGATGGGAAAGGAGAGGGACCTTTAAAGCTCTTGTGTAAGTGGAGGGCATTGCACACAGGGTGAAGTCTCCCCTTGTAGTTGCCCTGAAGTCTCAAACACAGTCAGCACTTTCACCAGTAAGAAAACATAACCCAAGCCATGAAATGGGAGTTTGTAGTTTCACAGTCAGTGTAAGCGTGGGCTGATGGTGAAAGAGGTTTCACAGCCTCCCGTCTGCCACAGCCTGCACACTTCTCTCCCTTTTGCTGGCACTTGCAGGCTTTCTGCTTGATGAGAAAATCTCTGACTAACCAGTTGTTTTTGCCAATTCAGTTCTCCACTGGATTGGTTCCCTGGTATAGTTAACTCCATGGTCACACAAATATTTGTACTGGCATAAAGGAAGGAATGGTATTTGGGCAAGAATAAGTGGCTGGGGGCAAAGTACAAGTGAATGCAATATGCCCTTAGCATGTGATTTCCCAAGCAGGTTGAAGAGCTCTAAGATTATTCTTCTACTAAAAGAGAACTAACTCATTTTTTATACCTGGCCATTCCCTGTCTTTGCCTTCCTTGTGCAGCTGGTGTGTGGTTCAGTATTTGGTTGTGCTCCTTTGTTGATAACAGCTAAAAAAAGCCCCCATGGTTTTAGGGTTCATAACTGATTTGGCCATATGTCTTATAAGCAGCTGCTCATGGCACCACAAATGCTTGTGGTGATGGGGAAAGAACAGGAAGATTGGCTGTGGGATCTTCCATGATAAGACACTTCTTCCATGATAAGACTTTTTACTTATTTTTGTTACTTAAAACTGTACTGTTAGTGGTTTGTTAGCTGCAAGTTTCAGTTTGTTTGAGGTGGTTCTCCTATCTCACATATCACAGCTTGAACCTCCCAACCTTTCTGTTTGTATCACTGCTGTGATGGAGGGGGGTGGGGTAAGCATCAATATTTTGGTTCCACTCTTGGGTCACAAGCTTCTGAGAAAGGGTATAAGTTGAAATACATTTTTGTGTCTTGTGTGGTGCTACTTTGAGTGATTCTGTCTGAAATTGATCTCAGGATCCTACAGATCTTCATGTGAGAAGCTTTCAGTTCAATTTCTGCACTTATTGTAATAGAAATACTGGTGGTATATATTTGGGTTATATCAGAGTGGTGAAGTGGGTATTCTGTGTAGACTGTTACTTTAAATAGATTAAATCTTTCTAGAGGTGTTTGGTTTGCCACTGAAAATTAAAGTACCATTACACCAGTGTTGTCAGTGTCTGTTTATGAGTTATAAGGAAACCACCTCAAAGCTGTTGTACTTTTTCCTCCCCTCATCCAAAGGGTGTGTCCTATCCTGCCCAGTTAAATATTGACTGCATGCTTAATAGATATTAACTGGTTCATTTGGGATACAATTAGAAATATTAGTATATATTCAACTTATTTAGTGAGACTGGCCTGTGTTTTTTTTAATCTGTTGTAATAATAATGAGACCTATTGGGAGTTAGTTAGGGAGAGGTTTTTTCTCTACTCCAGTCTGAGTCAGAGCAATAAATGTTTCTTGGTGGTTACTCTCCCCATCCTGTCAAGCTGTTTAGAATCATCATAATGTAGGTTACAGACTGTGCTCAGTGTTTCCTCTCAAGACATTACTTTATACTTAGCAAACAAATACCTCCCTGTGTGTTTTTTTTGGCGGTGTGTGTTTTGTGTTTTGCATCCTACAAGACTACTCAGTTGAAAGGTTCTCTAAAACCATTTGGGATGTGAAGAGAAGAAAAAGGCTTTTGATAACCCTGGATAATTTTATTGGAGTTGCAGTAGGTGAATGCATCTTCTGAAAAATAAATTAGTCTTGGTAGCTTACATCTACAAATAGAGCTGATATCTTAAAGATTTCTGTCACTTTTAATTATTCCTTATTTTGACAATTACTTAATTATTTAAACTGTTTCTCTATATGATCACGTGAAGTATGGGGAGGAAGCTCTCTGTTCAGAGGTATTTATTGTCTAAATGAGTTAACTTCTATCACAGTGTTCTAGCTCTCCTTGCTACCAAACAGATGATTGCATTTCTTGAGACAGCTTGAAAACGTAGTGCTAATAGACTCCTAATTGGCAAGTGCAGTCTCAGCCTTTAGACTGCCAGTGTTGTTTTTTCGTTAATTACACAGTAACTCCTGTAGCTGCAGACATTAGCTCAGAAAAATCCAGTAATCTTACCATTAGTGAGTAAATAAATAAATAGTGCCTGTGTTGAGCCATTGTGAAATTTGTTTGTTGCAAATACACGGTGTCATTTGAAATTACCTTCCCTGTGTGGACAGGAACCAGAAACTGGGTCTCTGAGGCAAATGGAACAGCTCCTGTTACCTTTTTAGGACATGAGTTATTTGATCTCTGGGAGGAACCAGTTTAACAAAGGGATACCTATGAAAGGATAGGAAACATCATTATCCTCCACAAATAAACATGGCTTGGAAATGTGAAAGTTAATTTGTCTGTAATTGACCAGACTCATTTCACAAAAGAACGCTTGCGTGTTTGTGAACTTGTGGGGTTTTTGTTTGCTGAGCTACACTTTTTAGTTAATGTGAGATACCAACCTGAAAATTTTAATGAAATAACATTAATATGATGTTGCTGTTGCAATTCTTATTCCAAATGGTGTGTTCTCACTGCTCGTGCCCATTTTTGGATACCCAGCTGTGATAGCTCTGGAAGAACACTTTGTCATTAACCATTAACCAAAATTTCTTTGTCCAGCTGCTTAATACAGCAGCAGAAGGACTGCTAGGTTGTCACCTGCCTTCATGAAAAATAGAATGACTAAAGACAATTAGTATTAAGCAAGTTTAGTCTATTTAGGATTATGGTGACTACTTTTTATTCTTGGATGAGCTTGTAGTAGAGGAGAAATGTGGTAATTCAGATTTATTAACAGATGAAGGATCTGAAGTAGGAAAGTACTAGAGCTTTTTAGTTTTGTTTTTTAATTTTACTGTCAGAAAATGAAATAATTGTGCCATTCCTAGGACCTGGCAGTTCAGGACTAAAGGCCTGAGGGCAGAGCAAGTTCAGGATGAGGACTCTATTTTGTCCCTACCTGTAAAATCTTGGATGCTCCCAGCTTATTCTGCAGAATTATCACTGCATTCTTGCCTTTACTCTTTGCACAATATAATGGGCATCTTTTGACATTTTCAGATTATGATGCTGAGAAGGTTTCCCCTTGCACAGCCCTGCTTATGCTAAAGGTGTACAAAGTACTTGCTGTGAGTCTGCAAAGTCTTAATTGCATTTTAATTATAAGATGTTGAATTTCTTGCTCTTTCTCCTCAGCAAGGTGAGATGTAGAGAAAGGTTTAGTATTTTGAATAGTTTCCTTCTTGGGAAGAGGGAGGAGGACAGTTTTGGAGACACTGAAACAGAAGTTTGAAGGACCTTGTGTGTTCTCTGTGTGCAGTGGAGTCAAGAAATAAGTTTCTTGCATCCAGACATATTCCATATAATCTTACATAAAGACAGCCTCTTCCTTATATTGTCTGCCATGTAATGGTCTTCTGGATTGGATTTCAGTCTTGGATATGAAAGGAAATTCTGCAGGTGCATTAGAGCTATTGAGTATAGCAGCTACTGTAGCTCTTCATGGAATAGTGGAATAATTCTTGCTTTCAGCTTCAAACAGCAAACAAGTAGACTGAAAGGAACCAATTTTGAGAAGAGAAGCTCATCAGCTTTTCTGTAGTGACATCAGTATTCATTTTCTGGTTTATTATGATTATTTTCCAGAAGTAAAAGGTCTGAAATCTGATGTTGAGGTGGTGTATTTTGGGGTTTTTTTTGCAAACAGTAGCAACTGTAGAATTGATTCCTGTAAGCCTAGAAATAAGCTTAGTAAATAATAATGCACTTCACTTTATAATAGCCAGGATAAAGGTAGTGATCTCAAGTGTTTCTCACTTCTCCTGATGAATGCTGCCTGCTTAGCAATTCCACTGCAGGACATTTGCATAAATGAAGGAAAACAACTGCTTATGAACCTGCAATTTGATTATTTTGTATAAGCTGTTGTTTCCTCTTTCTCCTACTCAGAAGTGCAGTTCAGCCTCAGCCTTAGGACATTTTCCAGGGTACAAGGCCATTCTAAAAGTGCAGTTGAAGCTTTCTGGTTTAGTTGCTTCACCTGCTATTTGGACCACGTTTGTGTTGATGTGATACACGTCCCAGGCATGGATATTTCTTTCCTGGGTAATGTGCTGGTAATACTTTGTTACCACACAGGTGGAATGGGGAGCTGTACAGATCATGGCTGTGTAGTTAAAGGCAGGAGGAAGCTGCAAGCCCCTCACAGGCAGTCTGGGTGTTTGGAATAGAGAGCAGTTTGTGTTGTAGAAGGTTTGGTATGTTCAGTGTGTGTGATTTATGTGCAGTTGGGATGCTGTGGTCTGACCCTGGCTGCCTTGAGCCTGAAGGGCCAGGGGGAGGAGCTGGTAGGAATTGGAGCTCTGGAGGCAACAAGGGCAGCACTTCCAGAGTGGGACTCCAGACAGATCTGTTCATGTTACTGTACTTTGCCCCTGAATCTGATCAGAGAAGAACTTGTAACAGGTGCTTACTGATGGCTTAGAGGAGTTACCTGTACTCAGGTTTGTTCCTCAAAAAATGATCACAGAAGGCAATTGATACTGCAAAGTGCAGGGGTGCCTGGGATGTCCCAGTGCCAAAGCAGTGATATGGCAGCAGAGAATGATCAGTTTGTGTGTTAAAAGCTTCAGTGCCTCCATTGTTTAAACTTTAATCAGCCCTCCCTGGTGGAACAGCAAGCTTAATTTGTAATAAATCTGGAATTAGGGCAATGTTTTAATGGTACTCAGCTTGCAATGAGGGGATAGCTGAAACTACAAGGATCATTAAGCACGTCCCATTAATGTTGGGGTGTGTGGGTTTTGGCAATATTAAACTCCATATAACTGCGTGTTCATTCTTCTGTCTTCACCAAAGATTCTGTCAACTGACAAATAATTGAAATAGTTCTTTGAGTAGGGAAAGTCTGGATTATTTAGAATTCATTGTGATTAGTTGCATTGAATGGATCTGTGCTGTTCACAGATACACTGGCTCCTGTGGAATGCTCCAGCTTTTCCAAGTAAAATCTCTTAGCTGTAACTATTCAGCTAATACACTTCAAGCATGTATGGCATCAGGAGGTTTCCTTGGCCACTTGGTGATTACTGTGAGCTGGGAACTGTTAGAAGCTCTTTGTGGTGTCAGAAAACTGCTATGAAGTGTTTTGGTCACATGAGTAGTGAGTGAATGGTTACAAAGCACAGAATTGCAGGAGCTTTAGAGGGTGAGTGAGGCTTATCAAAGCAGTGATACCTTTTGGGAATCATCTTAAAGCACTAATGCCACATCTTCTGAAATTCTGAAAACTTGAAGTAATTCCTGTATACAGGGGTCATTACAGAACGTTTGGGAGGGTGTGGAGTAGCATACGTCCTGTTAGTATGATTTTTACTGTGAGGTTGGTGTTTGGTTTCTTTCATTTCCTCCCTGTCTTCTGCCTCCATTCAAGGTCACTTTCAAAATTTTTTGTGGTCAGAAACAGTCAGTCTGAGGTACACAAGTGAGTTGAAGTTGCACAGCTTCAAAGCTCACTGGGGCCTCATGCTGAGCATAGCTCTGACTTCCTTGTCCTCTGGAAACTTTTACCCCTTTTGTTTGTTTTGAAAGAAGGATAGGATCTTATCCTTCTTGTAAATATTTCTCTCTTAACATTAAAATATTGTGCCCCAATCTTAGAAAACTCAGTGACTGGGAGTACATTAAAAGTCTCCATTGAAGATTTCTTAAAATATTTGAGCTGTGGGCTTGAATGTGTTCTCTCAATTCTGTGTGCATACAAGGAAGGAAGTGGCACTTTTAGTAATTTGGAGGAGGACTTAGGCCACACCTTATGAGCTTCTGAAACCAGCTTTTTATCTTCAGGGAAAGTTACACTCCAAGTTATATGAATGCTACAAAGCCCAAAGAAACAGAGTTGGAGGTTGTAAGCTATGGTGATAAGTGCCTCAGTCTCTCTCTCCTAAAATAATTTAAATTTTAGTTTTATGTTGTGATTGTCTGCCAGGGTTTATTGGGATTGACATTTTTGTGCTGGTATTTTATTTATATAAAAAGTATTCTACAGAAGTGTCAGTTTGATTAGATTTAATTTATGCTTTGTCTTACTTGGTCAAATCCTTGTTGCCAGTAGGAGTCGTGTTACCTGACTGGATCACAAATAGGGAAAAATTAAAGATAAATCACATGGCAGAAAATTCCTGTTGGCATTTGCTGACTCTTGAAGGTTGAACTTCAATCTGAATTCTATAATGAGATGTAGTTAAGTATAAAAAAAAAGTTAAAATTGTTTAGTGTGTAACTGTCCCACCAAAGTGTCAAATATGGTCTTAGTGGCAGCTTTTTTCCACTTGTTTATGGAATTGGTTTTCATGCTTAAGTTTAATCGGATTTGTCACAAGAATGCTTTAGGTGTAATTGTCCCCTAATTTCAACCAAAAATGTGACCTAAAAACTAATACTGAAAACCAGTGGAAATACTATTATGGTGTTCTTGCTGTGTAAGTTAAAAGGAAATATTTTGATTCATTCTGCTTGATGGAGCGTAGCATTTATTTTTGTAAGTTACTTTTTAAAGAATGCTTTTTGAATTAAGTATAATAAAATGACAACACTATTAAGCCTTTAAAATGGAACTGCAGAAATATGCATTTGAAGGGAAGATAGTCTATAGTGGGAGAAGTTTAGGGGATAGTAACTGAAGAATGTGAGGGTGGGTGTTTGGAATGAAAATATCCAATTAAAACTGGGGAAATAAATGGGTTTGGACTTTAAATGAAGGTACACTCTGTGTAGAGGTGGTACAAACCCACAATCTGTTATCAGTGTGGCAAAATTCTTCATGAGTTTGAGAAGTTATTTACTACCATGTATTAAGATAGATAAAGCAGCCACATATCTGTTGGTGAACCAAGGGATTGTTTTATGTAAGTGTAGGAAAGCATTAGCATTGACATACTGTGGGGAATCTGCAGTAGGAGAGGTGAAATCAGTCTTAAATCAAGTGGGGGAGGAAGTGTTTGTTCCTTGCACAAATACACTTTAAAACTGCCATGTTCCCATGCTTCATGTTCCCAACATCTGCAAAAAATAATTCAGCTGTAGCAAGCAATTACAAGACCATTTAGGATATAGAATTCTGCAATTGGGGACTTCTGAGAGGGAAAACTTTGAAAGGGAAGACTTCAGTAAGGTAAGAACACTTCAGTGTTGGTTTCTATGAGAGGTCTGAGTTCTCTAACAGGCTGCAATTTAATTTTTAAAGTCACTGTTCTTTTTGACAGTGTGTGTGTGGTGGATTTGGGACTATTTTGTTTACTTGGTAGTCTTTTGTGATGAGAAGTTGTAAGGCACAGGAAATAGCTTTATAGTTCCTTCCTCCCACAAGTTGTAATTCATTTGTGGCCATCAGGATGTTTTTCTTGGCTTATCTCTTTCTGTGCAGTTTGCCTTGCACATCTGCCACATAAATTATGAAACTGAACTTGAAAAGCTGAAAATGTATTTCAAATCCTGCTGTACATAATGAAGATTGTATCATTGGTGAGAAGGAGTATGACTGCTCCTTGCATAGAAGGTCTGGAATAATACCTGGCATTCATGGACTAAACTGACTGGTGTCATATTTGTAATGGTTCTGAGGAATGGCTGAAAAATAAAGAACTTCAAATGGTCAAAGTATCACTAATGTTGTGCTGTTACCTCTCTGTAACCTGAGTTATTTCACCAGGCATTTTGGCAGATGGGTCCCCATCTGTTTCTTTGTTGAATGTGGACTGCTGGCTTCCTATTTGGAATCCATATGTTTTATCTGTAAGGTTCTAAATCTAAGCTGCATGTTTTATAACAGAAGTGACATAACTGACAGGAGCAAAATGAAAATGCATTAAGTTTGCTGCATGTTTTTTAGTTAGTTAGTCTTCACCCAGCAAGGGGAGAGAGACTGGCTGAGATTGAATGCATGAGTTCACTGAAGGGAAGAGCAGCACCATCTTTATTTGGAAGGCAATTAATGTCTTCTCTGAATAATTGTTAATAGCATTAGGTGCATAGATTCCTGAATATCCATTGTATTGTTTGGGATAACAGGAGGATAAATTATATCCTCTGTCTGTGAACCACTCTGCACACTGAACTCTCTAAGGTAATGAGTGACAGAGTGTCATAGGGTAGTGAAATACTTTAAACCTGGTCCTGATATGCATTTTTCTGTTTGACTTTGTTTTAAATCCTTGCTGTTTCTTGGAACACAAGTTTGGAGCAGTGATTATGTGAAATCCCTCAGAGCCTGAGGGAAGGGATGCTCCCAGGAAAGAGTGCAGTTGCTGGGTGCTGCCCCTGGTTAGGGGGGTGCTGCCCCTGGTTATGGGGTGCTGCCCCCTCCGTGTCCTGGCCTCTGGTGGTTTGGGAGGCAGTGCTGTGCACATCAGGATCGGTTCTTTTTTAGTTCACCAATTCAAATGCTCTGTTGAAAGTGTTTCATGCCCAGATGGATAAGTATTAAATGATTTTTTTAATTGGAAAAAGTGTTTCTGGAAACTAATTAACAGTTTAATAGATGCCAAGATTCCCACACCTGGGAGTGGGGAAGATGTATCCTGTACTTGGGCAAGTTGTGTAGCTTTTTTATTTACTGTGTGTTCTCAGTAGTTGAAACTAACTTCTGTATGCAATTTAAAAAAGGATCATTTAACATTAAAGCAACTTCTTTGCATTCTCAGAAAGCTTTCCCTCTATTTCCACCCCTCCTTTACAGGAACCTTTTAATCTAGCCACTAAAAATAGTTCAGGTGCATGACTCATAGGAGTTGAATGGTGAGATTGAGGTGCTGTTCTCTCCTCTCTGAGGGCTTCATCTTAAATGTGTGTGTGTCTATGGGAGGGGGTCTTCTCGATAACTGTATTGTGAAAATATTTCCAGGGCCTGCCTTATTTCTTCTCCAGATGTTGAGTGTTCACTTGCCTCATTATATAGTGTATTCAAACCTTCACTCTTTTAAAAAACAAATACAGCTACAATCTCAAATGTCTAGAAGCAACTCTACATTATATTAGTGTCATTTTGCCTTAAGTTGTCAGCCTCTCTACTGATTTTTGGGAAATCTGAGCACAAATTGCTGCTGTTGCATTTGGGTAACACTCCTAAAAGATGCCCTGTGGGCCATGTGAGCAGTCACTGGTGGTCCCTGTCTTGGTGGGTGCCCGCAGCTCCCCAGCAGGAAGGGAGCTGCTGGGAGAAGCAGCTGCTGGCAGACAAAGGCGGCGCTCAAGCTGCAGGGGCAGGGAGCTGCCTCAGCCTCCAGGGTGAGTTCTGCTGCCTTCAGGCACAGCTTTACCTGGAGCTGCCGCCGCGGGGAATGCTCCATCCCCTAGAGAATGAACTGCAGTTGGCACCTGGCTGCCTCTCCACAGAAATGGTGGGATGTTTACCTGGAGATAGGAAAGGTGAAGAAATGAACCATATGTGTGTTCTTCCTGATTCAGTTCAAGGAAACTTTTCTCGTGCTGTAACTTAATGTTTTCTTAACTGTTTTATGCATTTATGAACCTTTCTGGTTGGATAATGCAGTCCATTCAGTTTTAGATCCAAGAAGCACCAGCATAGAGCTGTGGAATTGTTTCCTTACTGGAGTTTGTCCATGTGGAGTGTAAGGGCTGTTACTGTGATGATCTCCTTTGCTATGTCACCAAGAGAGGTGATGAGACTTGATTCAGAGTCGGTAACATCTGTTCTGTCATGACCAAATTTAAAGTGTGCTTTGCCTTTATTCACTGTGAAAGTCACGGGAAACATGGAGAAAACTTTCTAAAAATAAGGAAACTGCTAACAAAATTACTAAAAGAATGAGATTAAGCTATTAGTATGTGAGACTGCCTATTGAAAGGATAATGTTAAACACATTATTCAAAAGATAAAATCATGTTGTGTCTGTTTTGGCACATATAAATTACAAAAGGTTGAATATTTGCTTCTTGTAAGACTTTGGCACCACACTTCATAGTGCTGTACAGTAACAGAGCTTCTCTTGTCCTCTGTTTATCCAGACTCTGTCTGCTCTAATAGACTAATTTCTTTTTTAAAAAATAAAATTATTTAGTGGTAGTGTTTGTTTGAATAGCATTAATGTTCATACTGGATGTATGGTACATACACATGAGTAAAGCTTGAATTTTTTATTCCTCTGTGCTTAGTCCTTAAGCAGATATTTGCAGAATGGTGTCTCACTGGAAACTGTTAATGGTGGCAAAACGTACAAAGTTTCTCATCTCAGCTTTTAGTATTTTAGTGTTCCCAGTTGTAAAATTAAAAAAAAAAGGAAAACAGAAGGTGCATAATCCAGTGGTGTCCTTGGAGTAATAGTTAAAGGCATGATATTATGCACATAGGAGTCCCGTGTATACGTGATACTGTAATTGGTTTGAAATATACATTGAAAAAAATTTAACTGTGTAGCCAGATTTCTTGTTCCTGCGGCCCAGTCCCTCAGCACAGTGGGCAGCTTCCCAGAGGCTTGAGAAGTGTTTCTAATTAGGCTCACCCTGTCCAATCCAATACCTTTATCATCACTATAAAGAAACTGTTGTAATGTCCCCTCTCTGTGGCTTCTGGTTATTTTAGTTGTCATAAGATTAGACCTGGCATTTCACAAATCTTCTGTGGATCTGATGCCCAGAGTTGTGCCTGTGTCCTTGGTGACACCACCCACATCAATAGCAGCTCTAATCCCGACCGTGCTTTTAATGGAGTGCTCTGACTCTCGCCCCAGGGCATATTCAAGGCTTTTACATTTGTGCAGAAACATTGGCAAAGACCTGTTAGGCTTTCTGATTCCTAACTTCCATTCTGAATGGATGGATAGATATTTATTGTTCTTTCATTACCTTTAGTGTATAAACATCTCCTTTTCTCATGGTGCTTATTTTTTTGAGTGCAGGTTAGCTGTGCACATGCTGTTGAAAGGTTTCTGGATGTTTAATAAACTGCTGGTATTTGAGCATTCATACAAAATGCTGAGTTTGTGATGTTTGAAGATCTGAAAATTTGATGTATAACACTATTTCTTTCCTGATGAATGATTATCTTAGGAATAGTTCTTCCAAAATACATTGCTCCCAAAATCTGGCCACAAACTGCAAGCTTCCTTTGAGTTGTGACTTGCACTTGATTTACTCCTTCTAATGCTTTGTGCTGCATCCAGGGTTCTCACCAAAGTGTTAAATCACATAAACAAAAATTGTTGTATCTTTTCCTTTAGCAGGTTTGCTGGCAGCATATTTAAATCGTTGCTGTGAAATGTTGCTTGAGGGTTAATTTTAGGGGAGACATTTGCTGAGAAAATACTCTTCCATTTATGCAGCTGATCATAGGCAGAGCCTTGTGTCCCCACATTCATGTTTCCAAAGAGTTTCTGATTCAAGGTATTTGGTGTAGGGTAGGAATTTTTATTTTTTTTTCAGTATGGAACCAGCAATGATTGATGTGGATAATTAGTTCAGGCACAACAAAACTAATTGTAATGTTACCAATTGGAAGCTATTACTAGAAGCAGTACAGTTACAGTTGTGTATAAGTGATTGTAATCTCCTAACAGATAATTGACTTCAGTTAGAGTATATGAATCTGTAGTGAATAACTTGTTGTCCTGAGCAGTGAAAAATCTTCTCTCAACAAACATTTCAATTCACAATGTAGTGTTTATTTAATTTTTTATTAGCATCTTGGGTGGAAGTACAATGATTTTACTTTGCCAGCATAAAAGTCATTTTAAAAAGAATTTCTTAGTCTGGAAGAGGAAAAAAAATATTTTTCAGTAATTATTTTGTGGCTATTTTATGGGGGGGGGAACAATGGTGATGAAGCACTAATATGTTACTGAGAGCAGAATGCCCATCAGTATTGTCCTTCTGAGCATTGTAGCTTTATTCATGTGTTGTGTAGAATCAGAAGCCTGAGCAAAGTATGCAGATATATCTGTTGGGGTCTGTTGAAATGAAACCCAAACAGAAGTTTTCTGCAGATACATTTATCACTTACTAGTGGTCATGTGTATTTATGTCCACATTGTGGATTATGTTCAGTATCTGCTGATAGGGAGGAGGAAGGCAGGACTGCTCTTAAAGTCTGCCTGCTTTGTGTGTCATCTGGGAAGTGTTCCTGCAGTCTGTTAGATTTTATTTTCATGCAGGCCATCCACAAGCTGCCTTCCATTTTCCTGTTTCAGAGAAAAGTGCTGAGAACCATCTCAGACCTGTAGAATTTTTATCCTCTTTGTGCCTGAAAGTTTAAGTACTTTCCAGCTATTGCAGCTGTAAAGGTTGAAGTGGCAGATACTTGATGAATGTTTTGGCTGTACCGTCACAGATTCTCTCATCTGAGTTTTATATGAGGAGGTGCAGAATTTCTTGTCCCCTTTTGGTGCCAGCTAAACATCAGCTAAACATCATTCTTACCTCAAATTACACAATTGAGATATGTTCAATACTGCTCTCCCCTCTCACATCTCTCTCCTCTCCCCCTCTTGCTTATTTTTTTGGTTTTTTTAGCACACTGTAGGGCATGATACCCACACCCAGATAATCTTTATCTCAAACGTACAAATCTTAAAATGTAACTTCGAACAAAATTTGAATCTATTTACAATTGATTGAATTCTTTGAAAAATGCAGACAAAATTGTGGACAAGTAGGAAGGATTTCAGGGTATGTGGTACAACAATTAATTTTCAATATATGTCATATGATGGTTAATAAAATGCATGTAAAACATTAAAGGGAAATGTCTCTTTTCTGCTGCAGTTAGAGATGGTCAGGTATTTACAGCTATTACCCACTGACTTTATTAGCAATGTCCATTTATTCACTTAGGAAGAGTTTAGTTTCAGACTTGAGCTACCTGTTCAGCGTTGCTGTAAGTTGCAGATGCAAATATTTAAAGTTGCAAGAAAATTAAAAGCACTTTGCTGACTGTCACAGTGTTGCTTGTTCCATAGAGATGTGACAGTGCCCTCTCTTGGTTTTTGAAAACAATTTTATTTTTTAAAAAAAATTATACTGAAATCACTTGAGAGGGGTACAGTAAAGAGTAAAAAGAATCTGTTGTTATTAATCTGTTTTAAGAAACTTAAATGTAGGACTCAAAAGAATGTAACAATTTGTGATGTTCATGTCAACCCCCCTTTATTGCTGCACCCTTATTTTGAATGTAACTTTCAAAATATACTTTCCTGCTTAATATCCTTGTCCATGTCAAAAGTTTCTGTAAATGTTTTGTCCCGAGATTCCAGTGGTGCAGGGTCTCTGTGAAGGATTTGGGGTGAATCCAGATGCAGTCTGGCAGAGAAGGGGGGGTTTAAGCCCTGCCTGAGAAGTTCCTTTCTGTCAGCCCCGAGTGTTGCAGAGCCGTTTGTTTGCAGAGCAGCCTGTCCCTGCGATCCAGCACGATTCCCTGGAAGCTGCCCAGGATAAACTAATCAGAGAGCCCCCCCTGGTGTCGGAAAGTGTCCTCGGATATTAAATTTATATCAATCACAGGAAGTCTTGGCAATCAAGCTAGTCACTTTTTCCCTTCACATCTGGACATAAATTATTTTTTTGCTGCGAAGGTCACAGGAATCATGGGTAGGGCAGGGAATGAGGGCCATAGAAAACATGGGAAAGGAAGAATAAAACTGTATTTCCACCTTTTTAGAAATGGTTATTTTTAAGTGACCTGGAATGATGCCAAACTATACAACAGTGAGGAGGTTTTTTTCTCCTTGAAGTTTACATTTGTTGCTGAATTAAATGTGGCTCTAAGATGCTTTGGTTTGGAATGGTTCATTCCATTAGATCTTAGCTTGGCATTTATAAAAGAGCTTTCTCCTAGTTGCTGAGAACAATAACTTTTCTGCAGGAGGGGTTTAGAAGTCGAGCATGTTTCTGTACTTAGAGAGGCTTAACTGCACCTTTTTTCTCTTGGCATTACTTAATTTCCCTTGTTTTCCTTCCCTTTCCCCCTTCCAGCCCTGCTGCTGCTTTAGCCACGTGCCCTGAGCTCTTGCATAGCCAGTGCTGCCATTTATTTTTGTACACTTAAATTTGCATCTCTTCGAGCATTTTCCATTCTTAAATTCTTTGCTCGAAGAAATTAAGGAAATACTTCATTTTATGCTTCCCCCTCCCAAGTCTCCACAATTCTCTCAAACAAATGCTCAAGGAGGGGTTATAAAAACAAGCAGAACCTTTCCATTCAGTTCGCTGCCTTTCCTTGCTTTGGACAAGAGAACCAGTGTGCTGGAAGCTGCAAATCCTGGAGCTTTTGGGGTTGTGTTTTTGGGAAATAAAGATGGGATTGGTTTACATTTGTATGTACAGTAAAGAAAATACCAGAAACAGAAGCTTGAGGTGCATTCAGCATAAATGAATTTGTGAAACCTTAATTGCTGTTGTTCCAAACTACTGCTGTGTTCTTACATGCTTGTTGTAATATAGATAGGTTCTGTGAGCTTGCTGATTATTTATTCAGTCATGTAGCTTATGCTCTCTTTAGACACAAAGCTGAATAAAATCATACATCAGGATCTGACAGCAGGAATTCTCATGCTGAGAATCCAGCATTAAGTCCAGAAATTTTATTCTGTTTTAACAATTACCTTCTGTGTCCCTTTTCAGACTTAAGGGGATTTCATTCTTGTTTCTGCTGTTTATAACTCCCAGCTCCAAGATCTTTGCTATCCTTATGCCAAATAAAATTGAGCAGGAGTCACTTGAATGCTGCTTTGTGCAAACTCCTACATGGACAGAGGGATAACTGTTGGGATGGCTATTGAGCATCTTGTGTTGGTTTTTTTCCTCCTTTTAGGTCATTCAGGTTCAGAAGAGGTTCTTAACCAGCAAATGCTTTCTCCACATTGCATTATAAATCATTAGATCTTTCCTACAATTTAATTAGTCGTTGTGGGTTGGTTTGTGTTGAAAGTACTCACAGAGGTTTTTCTTATCTTCTGAATCAGTTATGATGTAATTTAAGTATACCTTCAAATTTCTGACATGCTAGGTGTAAATAAATGTGTTGTTTCAATACACTCCAGGTATGAAGGGGAAAGCAGAGAGCAGTTTTCAAATGTTCTCACTATTGAGTGAGGTTTTAGGGCTGCTTGCTCACCTTGAAAGCTGAGGGAAATGATTGTGTTATCAAACACATCTGGATGCTTTTAGGGGCACAAGGAAGGTTGCTGGGCTTGTATGTTACCTGTTTTAAAGATTAATTTAAGAAGAAATCACATACTTACTATTTTAATGCTAACATCTCAGAAAAAAAATTTTCTGAGTAGGGTTTTTCTGTGACCTCTCCGAGAGACAGCCCGAGCTGCTTGCTGAAATTGTAACTGAGTGCTCTGCAGCTTCTCTTTTGCTGTTTTCCCTTAATTAATTGAATTCAAGCTAGGAAACAGACTTTCTAGTGAATCTCATCTCCCATGCTTTAGTCTTCCATGTGATTTTTTTTTTTGTTAGTTTTTCACTAACACCTGTTTGGTACTGATGTTCTTGATTTTTCTCTTGTAACATTAAAAAAAAAAAAAAAGGCTCTGAGTTATAGAGCCTCTTGCAAATAACTCTGTACCATTACTAACATGTAAGCAAACCATACCTAGCTGCAGAAGCCATCAGCTTTGACTCTGGTGGTTTGGTTTGCATTTTAATTTGACCCAAAGCCATTTTTACTGGACTGAATCCAGCTGTAATGTAATCCCCAGTTTCTCATCTGTATTCTTGAAGACTAATAGAATAGTAAAACCTTCTTAAAGATAACTTAAATGTGGTGTATAGTGTCCTCAGGGTAACTTGTGCACTAAAGCTGTTTTCTTTCCCACTCTGTAGAGGTATCTCATTAAGTAAGATCTGCACTAGTGTCATTATTAAGTTTTCATGTGTTTCTCAGTTTTGATGCTAATCTTCATGTGTGTGAATTTTTTTTTTCCTTTGCAGCACCAATGTGGTTATGAATTATTCAGAAATAGAGTCTAAGGTTCGAGAAGCAACCAATGATGATCCATGGGGACCTTCAGGGCAACTCATGGGAGAGATTGCCAAGTAAGTGATAATTTGACTCAGTGATGAAGAAAAGAAAGGTACATTTTATATAAGAATGTGAAATTTGATGCTAAATCAACTCTGTGGTATTCAGACTGATAATGCCAAAAAGTTGCTGTAAATGAAATTGTAAGTTTTTTAATGCATAATCAAGGAATGTATTGAAAACTGTCAAACAAAAAAATGAAGTCCAGGCATTTTTTAAATTTGTGATTTTTCATTTATGTATCCTCAGAATTCTTTCAATATAGCTGACTTTTTTGGTGTATTTATTTTCAAAATGCTTTCTTGTAACTTTTCCAAAACCAGTAAAACATGTTGAATTCTTCCTTGAGCTTTTGGGTTTTTTTGTATTAAAATCATTTGAAAGTTGCATGTTGGAGTACTTGCAGTGTCTGTTAGGGTATTCCTATTCAGCATTTTCATTACGAATTAGTGAAGGTTCTTTCACTACCTCAGCTTTTTAGAATTACTCTTTTCTTTTGTAGTCCTGAGATGTAAATGACTGATCTAGGAGTTAAAAGAGGGGCAGCTTTTTCTGTTGAATGTCATCCGATGTGCCTGGGCTTAGATCACTCCTGCCATCTACTGCCAGCCCCGAGTCTGAGCAAGCTCTTGTGGCAGACCCGGGGAAAGGACATTTCCGTGCTGCTTTTGTTCCCTTCTTTAGGGCTACGTTTATGTACGAGCAGTTCCCAGAGCTCATGAACATGCTGTGGACTCGGATGCTGAAAGACAACAAAAAGAACTGGAGGAGAGTTTATAAGGTGTGTGAGGATCAAGGCTTGGTGCTCGTGCAGTGTCCTGGTGGAGTTCTTGTTTAGATAATCCTACAGCGCTTTCTCTTCTAGCAGCCTAGAATTTCTTCCCTGTTTTATAATTCTGTTGGTGAAGTCAAAGGTGTTTTTCAAATGCTGTAGA
This sequence comes from Cettia cetti, assembly GCA_013401135.1. Lineage (NCBI taxonomy): Eukaryota > Metazoa > Chordata > Aves > Passeriformes > Sylviidae > Cettia > Cettia cetti. The sequence goes on from VZUI01038999.1 coordinate 152,495, forward strand.
TGAAAAAAAAACCCTGAATTTCTCGTTTTAGAAGCACATTAAGATGTTATTTAATGAACACAACAGAGCAATTTCATTTTGCTGCTATCCAGGTATTAGAGTAGCACTCACAGTTTGAATCTACCCAAAAGAATTGCTACAGAGCTCCATGAGAAGGAGATGTTAAGTTACTGTGCTATCAGGAAAACATTTTTAAAGGAATTCAAGAATACCTGAAATAAAATGCAAACTAATCCTAATTTTCTGCCAATTTGTAATGCTTTAAAATTGTAGTTTACCTTTGAGTGGGCCAAATTTCCTTGCAGATCTTACATGACAGTTTTATGTCCTAATTGTGTTTTGGAGATCAGAGTCATTTGCATTTTTCTTGTCTTTGATACAGAAACTTTCTGCTTGAGATTTTGTGCTGCACTTAAAGTGGTGTTCAGTGTTCACTGAATTATGCAAATATAACCTCCTTTTTTAGAATTAATATATTGGACTAGGTTATATTTTGTTTTTCTTGATGGCAGGATTGTAGCAAGACAATTAATTCTAAAGTATGGTTTGTGCTTTTCACAGGTGCTTGATGTTTTGTAGTCATAGTAATTGTTTTCCCTGAAGTACAATAGAAATTAATATTTAATGCTATCACACATAGCTACTTAATGTTGTAAAGACTCCTTGAAATTGCTTATCAGGTTTAGATTGGTTGAAATAAAATGATAGTTTTAGCTGATAAAGGCACTACTTCAGTGAAAGTGTGTTATTTCTTTCTAGATACAAATCCTCAACATAAAGAACTGAAATTAAAGTATTATTTAAACTTCATTTGTTTTGTCACTTGTCTAAAATCGTCCTGAAATGCCGTTTTGTATATCCATTGAATCCTGCAGAAGGCTTCTTAAATTCCTGTACAAGTTACCTTTCAGTGAAAGCCATTGGAAAATTGTGAACAAAAGAGGCAAAAGAAAATGCTTCATTTTGCAGGTTAACTTTTTCTCCTTAATTGCTACTGCTTTATCTTAAAACAAGCAGTTGCTGATAAAGGTAACCATTTGTGATTTAATAATAACAATCTAAAGTTTTAAAAATACAGTTTTGATAGTCTAAAGAGCAAAAGATTCATGTGAGGAAAAGCTTTTTTCCATGGGACCCATATAATAAGCATTTATTTAAAAGGGAGAAGTTATTTACTAATTTGGGGAGGGGGGTAGGTTTGGGGATTTTACAAAACAAAAAAAGGTAGAGTTTTTGTTCATGCAATCATAAGGTGCTTTGTATTTTTATAGTCTTTGCTGCTCCTAGCTTACCTCATAAGGAATGGATCAGAGCGTGTTGTTACAAGTGCCAGAGAACACATTTATGATTTGCGATCCCTGGAAAATTACCACTTTGTAGGTGAGCAATAGAAAAATCTTATAAGCAAATTAAAACAGTAGTTGGAGTTGTCAGTCACCTGAACCAGCTTAGAAGCTTCCCCAGTCTAATTAAAATGTGACTGTTGCCAGTTGTGTGAAGAGTGCAGAATCCAAGACGTGGGGCCCTAGAGTATTAATTAGTGAAGACAAGAACTTGCAGAAAAGACTGGCTAATAACAACAGAACCAACACAACATGAGTGTTGGGGTTTATATTAAAATATGCACTAGAGACTGGTCCCCTGTGGTGTCCATAAAGGAATAGCTTTAATCATATGGGAAGAAAAGGTTAGAGCTCCAAAACACACACATCTGTTTGAAGCTGGGGTTTTTTCCTCCCACCAAATAATATTTACAGTGCAAAGGCAGCAAGGCCAGTGTGTGTTTTGAATGCGAAAAAGGCTGGAAAGGAGCACATTTAGCTTCTAGTACTTCCCAACTGAAAGCAATTTTTCAAAAAATCCGTTGTACCATGAGACTGAGTTCTTGCAATGAAACTTGCAAAAACTGTGCTAAAAAAAACTGAGGAAAAAGGGTGATGTTTTGAGGGGTTAAAATTGTTCAATTGGAGAATAAGAGTTCTGTCTCAGTCTTTGTTAATCTCTCCTATGTTTGAGTACACCATTCAGTGCAAACTCATTTATCTAAATTGTGTTAATTGGTCCCTTTTAAACAGATGCAGTGGACCTCATGCAGTAGTCATGAAATCTTTAACCGCTGTATTTATGAGTCAATTTTTTTTTATCAATTTGGTGTTCAGTTTTGCTGCCTCTTACTTATTATTTTCCTTTTTTTCCTCCCATCTTCCATCCATGATCTCTGTCCTGCATTACCTGCACAGATGAGAATGGCAAGGACCAGGGGATAAACATCCGCCAGAAGGTGAAAGAAATGGTTGAGTTTGCTCAGGACGACGATCGGCTTCGGGAAGAGAGGAAGAAAGCAAAGAAGAACAAAGACAAATACATTGGGGTGTCCTCGGACAGTGTTGGAGGGTTCAGATACAGTGAGTACTGGGCCCTGGGCAAGGATTGCCAATCCACTTCTGCTTTCCCAAATAATCCTGTTTGGAGCCTTGAAATGCATCTGTGCATTTTGTGCGTGTTCCCCGGTGTCTGTCAGATCTGACTTGAAATACAGGCACCAAGTACGTTTCTCCTTGCTCCCAGTCCCTGCCATAGTGTGTAGCAGGGATCTGAGCTTGCACTGGGGCTTCCTTCTGATGTATCCCAGCATGCCATCCATGATCCAGCTGCCAGTCTGTGTTTTCTTTGGCCTGAGTAAATCCTTGGCTGCTTTTAGTAAGGGATGAGTACCAAAGTCCCAACGGCACAGGGCTCTGGTTTGCTGAAATTGGTGATTTCTTTGAGAGAAAGGTTTGCTGTAAGAGCTCAGTAGTAGCTCTTCAGGGCTTAAACTTCACCTGTTTGTTGCTGATGCTTTCTGGTTTTTTTTACTCTTCTTCTCTGTGAGCCTTCCACCTAGATTTGATCCCTCCTGTTCTTGACAGATTGCTTCTCCATTCTTCCTTTTCCACATACACAGAGTTGTTAAAAATTTCCAAGGCAGGATATTTCTTGTTTTATTGCATTCCTTTAGGCTTTTGCTACCTGCTTGGAATTGTGGTGATTTTCTTTTTAGGAAATACTTATGAGTCACTGTATTTGTACTTTGAGTACATGCCCTTCTGTTCTTTCACTGAGCTTATCTTTGACTTCTCTGTGCAGAGTCGTGATCTATCCTTGTAGGCTGGGTAGAATCATTTCTCCATGTGCTCTTTAGGTATCATTCAGGGTTTTTAATTTAAAGGATTTGTTTCTTTGTCTTGTATTTAATTTTTGTGGTAAAAGGTTTTGAATTATTCCTTCATTTGTTGAGTAAAGATTAAAAAAAGTCTTTCTAGCAGCACAAAACAAACCTTTCCCCAGTGAGATTTCTAATCAAAAAGATTCTAGTTGTTTAAATACAAAATGTTTGTATTAAGATTTTTCATTAGTTTATTTTGTCCTGAAAATACTGAGCTCTTACTTGGTGTCAATTTTAATTTTGAAATTTCTATTGCACAGGAAAACCCCTCTAAAGGAATCTGCATTAAAATGCTTGAGCCTGACATAAACTGAAATAAGGCCGTTTTATTCTCCTGCAAAATTTAACAGCAGTACATTTCTGAGCAGTGTCTTTTTTTCCAATGATAAAGATCTCACTGAGTATCTCATGGATTTGTAGCAGGTTCTCTGCTGGAAAAGTTTTATAGATCTAAACAAATATCATTGGAGACTTGCACCTATGGCTTTACTAAGAAAATACACCATATATGATATGAAATTATCAGACAGATATCATACAGATTTTGCACCTTGTAGTGCTGGAATCATTTTCTTTTTATTAAAATGGCTTAATTGAATACACCTTGCACATCACATGAGCTGTGATATCATTTGTATGTTTCTTGAAGTAGGGATTATTTCACTGACCTTCCTTTCTGCTACTCAATTTTACTCAGCCTATGTTAAAAAAAAAAGTCACTATTGTTTCACATGTTTAAAAGATGTACAAAAAAAAGGGCTTGTTTTATGTGTATGGTGGCCCAGAATATAAAATGTTGTCTTGAAACTGAGCTGGTTTGGTTTGCTCTGTACACTTATATTTTAGGCAGAAGATCTGATACAAGATCACAATACAAGTTAAAATGTTCAGTGCTTCTGATAGTCAAGCCTTTAAGCTGTTGGGTTTTTTTCATTTGAATTAAACTCAGGTTGACTTTGTGTGTATAAAATAACAAGACTTTAGTGTTTTAGACTTCCTTGATGTGATTGTACAGCAAATGTGCTTATTTCAAGTAGAAGTGGCAGTTGTTTGTAATTTAAAAGACCACTATGGAGGTCTGGAATACTAAATTAGAAGGAAAAATTTGATTCTTGATAATAGTGCTCAGGAAAGATGTTCAGGGTACTCAGTGGCCCCTGAAATGGTGAGTTGTTTTACTGCCCTTTCTTTTTTCATCTCTTTTGGAAATTTCTTAAAACTTTTTTAATTGCTAAGTGTGGAAAATGAAAAATTATTATGCACATTCTTTCAGTATTTTGGTATTGTGTTTTTGTGTATTAAGGTCAGTGTATAAAAACCCCAGTGATTTATCTGTGATCACCCAGCTCAGCCAGGAATGGAATATCCTGCACTAAGGGGCTGTTCCAGGAGTGCCGTGTGCCCTTCCTGATCAGCTGCCTCTGGTGCCTCTCCAGCAGAGCCCAACAGCGTCCTGATGTGCTGTGCACTGAGCTTGTGTCATTGGCATAAACAAAAGTCTTGGAGTCTTCATTCCTGCCACTTAGGGTGGGCATTCCATGCTGTGCCTTGATTCAGCACGGAGGGAGCTCTCAGTTTGCTCTGGAAACTTGTACAGCTCGTGTGTGTAGGGCAGGGGGGCTTGACAGGGATCCCAGAAATACCACAGGTTTTTTTTTTTGGTACCTTTCATAGTTCTTATCTCTGTCTTACCAGGTGAAAGATATGATCCTGAGCCCAAGTCCAAGTGGGATGAAGAGTGGGATAAGAAGTCAGCTTTTCCTTTCAGTGATAAGTTGGGGGAGCTTAGTGACAAGATCGGCAGCACGATCGATGACACCATCAGCAAGTTCCGAAGGAAAGATAGAGAAGACTCTCCAGAAAGGTGCAGGTACTGGAGTTGTTTTAACCTGAATTTATCTGTGAGATTGCTCTCCAGAAGCAGCTTGACATTGCTGGATATGATTTACAATCTTCTGCCATTCTTTTTGTCTGTAGGGGGAGGCATGTGTGTGTTCAGTACCTGCTTCCTGGGCTGCTGCAGGTCCCCCTGGCCTGGGGGAACAGTGTGGCTCTGGCAGTAGTTAACTGCTCTTGGCTGCATTCCATTACTGCCCCAGCTGCTGGCAAAGCAGGGAATTTGGCTGAAATATCCTAAGCTTTTCCTTGTCTCAGCAATTCAGTGCTCATGTGCCAGTGTACTGAAGGCTGCCACTTAATGCTACACACTCTTGAGTGCTGGAGTGCCAAGGAAGAAAATTGAAATTGCTTTGACACAGTGCTGCTTCCCTGAGCTGCTCTCAGGAAGAACAGCCTGCAGGTGATTTCTTTAAAAAAAAACAACTCAATTTGAGTTGAGTTGAGGCTTTTCAAAAAAATTTATATCTGGTCATTAAATGTTTTCAGTAAGGGAGAAAATCTACCCTGCTTTGGCTACAGAAAGAACTTTACATCTGTCACACTTCAACAGGTGCATTGAATTTAATTACCTGGAGATCAAGTTTGTACTTAACAGAATCTAAAATTGCTGTAGAGAAAGTGCTCCAGTACATTAAAATTATTCCCTTTTGGGAAAATTCAAATTTCTGCTGAGATTTGATTAATATTTTTTACAAGAATATCTTTAGATGGTCATACATGTATATGAACATAAGAATACACATGCACACATCTGTGTGATGCAAAACTAAAGTAACTTCGCACAGAAACAAAAAATAATGACAATGGCAGCATTTCTGGGGTAAAGCCCGTGTGGTCCTCTCACTGAGGCATTAATAAATCATGAAACTGGTATTCTTTGCACACATCAGGGTTCCCTCCTAGAATTTAATATCAATGGACAACAAAGAGAAAGGATCAGAGGAAAAGTAAACAATTTCACATGTAACAATGGTACATTTCTTTGTGCATTTCTGTACTTGTCTTTCAAAAGCAACTTGTCCCATGATGTCTGCAGACCTCACCAGCCACATTTCACATAGGGGATGTACAGTAGACTTTTAAAAAAAAAAATCTTACTTCCTTTGTTTTATTTCTGAATGGCTCCTGTCTCTTAGTTGTGCTGGTTGAAGTGGTGTAGACAGTCCTTTCTGCAGTCTAATCTTTAGCAAAAGCAGCTTATTTTCATGACTCTCTACCACTGTACATCTCTAGCCCAAGTTACACTGCTCTTTTTCTCAGGCTAATATTACATTTTTTGGTTTTGCTTTGCTCTTGTAACCCTTGTCTCTTCTGTTTGATTTTTCTCCTATTTTTTTTTTTTTTTGTCTGTGTCAGGTGGGGTATTTGACTTAAAATTTATAAAAGTGATGAACTTGGGACTTGGAATAAAATAAGGAATTTTTGGGACATACATGAGCAAAGGTAGTTTGGTGCTTGCAGGTTATTCTGCTGTAAGAAGGAATCCAGGCTGCAGCATTCCAGCATCTCTAACATTGCTTCAAATCCCAGCCTGGAATTTCTTTGTCTCTTCTCTTGGCATGGGGATCAAATACCATGGAAGGGATTTTATCCAAGGGTTTGAATGAAGAGGTTTGTTTCTACAGAAGCCATCAGATGATCTAAGAACATTGAACTGAAGGTTATAAAGTGTCTGTATTTAGTCTTAAAGGTACTGTAAATGCATGCCTTACTGCATGCTCTATTAGCAAAATACTGTATTTAAATTTTAAAACTGAAGGTAGCATGGAATTTTAATTATCATATAACTTAGCCTCAAAATAACATTCTTTTATAAATGCCTCATGAAATCTCTGCATTTGTATTTCCACACTTCAGCAGTTTTTTAGTAGAAAAAAGTGCCAAAAATGTACTGGCTTATTTGTAGCCTGCTGCCATATAATAACAATTAAGTTGCCATTTCACTTGGAAAAGTGACTAAATGGTGATAGTCACTCAGCTGGCAAACGTGCTGTTATGTTCTGTTGTTTCTTTCTTAATAACTTTATAAACCATTATTGCTTGAGTACTGTAAGGCCAATAAAAGCCTTGAAGCACAAAGCATAAATGTGTCTTACACATCTTACCTGTGGCCAATAAAATTTGAAAGCCATGGGCTTTTCACACCAGAATAACTTGGCCAGACTTGTGAATTTCTGACTTTACTTACAAAGCCAGTGGTTTGCATAGATGGAAAAAAATGCTTGAAGGAAATAAGAACTTTACCAGAGAGCTAAATGATAAAAACGTTGAGTGTACAGTAGATTCAGTGCAACTGCTCTACACAGTGAGCTTTGGAGAAGCCAAGTTTGCTTTTTACTTTTTTTAATTTAATTTAGATGAAAAATTCTAACAGTGTTATGGGGGAAATGGGTTTTCTTTTCCAGTAATATATCCCTGTGCAAGTAGTGAAAACAACAAGCAATACCCCATGGGGTGGGAAAGCCTCTGTGTTTTTTCTTAGTCCTCGTTACTTCTTAGGTGAATAAACCAGCTGCTGTCCTGAGGCCAGCACTGCACACTGAAATTCTTGTTTCTGAATTACCTGCAGACACACAGAGGTGGTTCTGAAACGCTGCATTTTTTCCTAAGAGTTCTTAAATCTGTTAATCCTTGTTTCTCCAGTACTCAGAAAGGTTGATGCAGGTAACAGAATGGAAAGGAAGGAAAGCTTCCAGTACTCCTCTGAAAGGAGGCAACAGCCATGTTTAAAGGCAGTTTGTATCTAAAGAATGACTTTTATATTGAGGTGTTATTTAGAGATACTTAAAGTCTCAAACTGTTTGTTTTCTTAAAGGCTGTTAAAAAAAATCCCTCACTACAAAAAAATTAAGGCAAAGGAAAAGAACCTGTGTCCACACTTTGACTTCTCAAAGTTGTAGTTACATACTTTCTTTGCAGAAGTTTTTAATTATTTGGTACATTGCTATAATTTTAAGTTCTCTGTGCAATTCTCAGTTGAAGGACTGCAATTTTACTGAGCACAGTAAATACACTTACTGCAAACATTAATCTGTAATATTTTTTTGTAAATGTGACTATTAAAGAAGAAGAAAAAGTGGATCTCCTGAGAGAGCTTGGAAGCAGTACAGGTTGTCATAGAAAATAGAGTCTTGTAATATTTATTCTCCTTTTTGACATATATGTTTAATTTCTTTCCTCACAGCCTTTAGTCATTTATTTGGCTGTATATCACCAAAGACTGACTTTTACCATTCCTGCATTAGTGAGATGGATCTTTGGCAGTTTTGTATCTATCAGATTTTGCTTGTCACTTTTTCCTCAGCCCACAAAACATTCTTGGACTCTGTAGTGTGACAAGAAATCCATTGCAGTGTTGTCCTGGTCTTGGATGCTTCCAGCAGCATCCTCCAGCCTCCACCAGGGCTTTTGGGATGGATGCCCTGTGCACACCAGGATAATGTGCAGGTCCCTCTGCTCTGGAAGCTCCTGTTAAAATCCTGATGTCACAAATGGAAGTGTCTGTGGTCCCCTCTGGGGGTTTGTGCACACAGGTGGGGCAGCAGGGCTGTGCTCACACAGCAGGGTTGAAGTGCTTTGGAAAAATGAAGTTAAATGATGCCCTTTGAGCTCCCTTATCTGTGAAAGGCTGACCCAAACCAATGCCAGGAACTGCTGGTTGGTCAGCTGCTGTGAAATTTATCTTTTTAACAGTAAAAGAATTGCAAAAGAGAGTGAGGATTTGTGTTGAGTGATGTTACTGAACTGAGCCATCCCCAGTGGTGAGCAGGTAACATGCATAGAGGAAATGGCACATGCAACGTGTTCCCAAAAAGCCACCATTGTTAGCAGAGAACAAAGGCTCCCCCCCAGAGTATATTGCAGTCACTGTCACATTCCCTCTGACAAAGGGACAGCCTTTCTTAAATTTTTCAGTTTTAGTATTCTAATGCATTATTAAAATATAAAACCCTTCCACTTTCAACTCTGTTGCTAAGGGAATTACGATTTCAAAATACATTCCAATGTATTTAAGCTTTCTCTACAGCAATTCTCCCTGTTATGTACAAATCCTGATGGTAGCAGGCAACATGACTGGTGGTGGGGGCCAATTACTTTCTTTGTGAAAGACTTAAAACACAAAAGCAGAAAATGTAACAAATTATTCAAATAGTTTGCAGCAACATCTAAAAAGTTTTTTGCCTAAAAGGGTGATATTTTTATTCTTTTACATTTTGAGAACAGCTGTGTGTGCTCTGATAATGGTAACATTGCATTGCATAAATCTGTAAGCATTCTTTTCCCACAAACATCTTAAAGAATATGGGAGCCTGTTTCCCTGGAAAAGGAAATGAGCTGAAATACAAATGGAGTTGTTCAAACCTGAAAGACAGTACAGAATGTGGTTCATTGCTCTCTGTCTCTTGGTGTAAGTACTGAGCACACCTGCCAACTTAACTTTCTGTTGCTGAAGTGTTACATAATGTGTGGGGGAGTTCCTGTCAGAAGGTAATTCAATGTACTGGGTTTAAACACTGATTTCCTATTATCCTCTGTCGTGGACTTGCAGTTCATGTTTAACAAAATAACCTGCTTTTCTCCACTGCTTCTGTACAACAGGTGCAATGCTGTGTGGTGTGATGTGTTACGTAAGGGTGAAACAGTTCCTCTCTCAAATGTAGGAAAAAGCAGCATTTTTATCATGAGCTGTTGCTACAAGAAACTGCAGTAACCAAAATTCTTGTAGCTTAAGCCAAACGTCCACTCAAGGTACTGAGAAGTCCATCACGAATGCTGTGCTATCACTTTTGTTTTTCCAGTGACAGTGATGAGGAAAAATCAAGAAGAGGCAAATCTCCCAAAGCTGAATTTAAAGATGAAGAGGAGACTGTGACAACAAAACACATTCATATTGCACAAGCTACAGAAATTACCACCATCAGACAGAAACGCTCAGCAAATCCTTCAAAAACCATTGACTTGGGAGCAGCAGCTCATTACACAGGAGATAAAGCAAGTCCAGAACAGAACTCTGCTGCTCATCCTGCACAGCCTACAACAAAGGTGAGACAGCAGGACAGCACATCATTTTGGAAGCTCTTTTCTATCCTCGAAGACAATTTCTAATTTAGGGTAGGTTTTGTGATGCAGCTTTCAAGGGAGCTGTTTTATCAAAAGTGTTTAGTTGGACGTAGCACAGTCTGTGGAACGGTGTAATTGTAATTAATTGTGGTTGCTTCAAAGTGTAGAATTTCTTGAATATAGTTGTTAGCATGTTCTGCTCTTTTCAGGACAGCAAAGAGAATTTTGGCATGAAGTATTAAAGATTCAATGAAGCTGCACACTTATTGAAATCTTACCAAATTCTTGTTATAAAAAAATAGGAGCCTTTAGCTTTTCAGTATTTGATTTCACATTTAGCCACGATTGTTGGCTTTAAAGACAAATCTGTTATCTCTCCAAAGCAAAAGCAAACAAAACCCTTGAAAGCCCCAGAAAACTTCTTAATGTCATTTGATTAATGACACCATGAGTGAGATCTGGTGTAATTTCTTCTCCAGGCTGCTGTCCCCTCTGGCAGCAAGTCCTCTAACGACCTGGTGGACCTGTTGTTTGATGGAGCCAGCCAGCCAGCTTCCACAGGTGAGCTTGGGGTCTGTTCCAGTTCTGGAGAAGCTTGTTTGTTGCTAGAATAAAGGTAAAGCAGATAAACTGAGAAATGAATACTTGAAAATATGCAAAACTGCCTAAAAAGAACCATTTGTAGCAAGGTACTGTGTGCTATTGCATGGGACTAATAAATGTTAGGAGCACAAAGATTAACTGCTAGATCAGTCTGTCAGAAATGGTGTATGTAATGCAGTTATTTATAATTAACTCTAAAAGCAAGTGCAATCCATTCATATTCAAGCATTTCTCATAGTGCAGTTCAAAGGCTGGGCAGATGGATAATCTTCATGGAAGCTTTCATCTGAGGTATATGACAAACTTGTTTCTTTGTCTTATTTCCTCTTGGCACAAGGTTGATCCAAACCCCGGAACCAAGAAGATATTGCTTCCTGAAAGTGGAATTCCTCATTTTAAAACACATTCTTTACTCTCTAAATGTGTAACAAATCTGTTAATCTTCACATGGACTTACCCCTATGCTCCCAAAATGCAGATTCTTTTTAGGAGTGTGTTGAATTTCATTCCTGTGGGATTGGTTCAGAGGATTGGTGCTTTGCTTTTCAAAACTTAATACTTGAAATTTAGACTTGTTATTGTGCTTACAAGTTCCTGGTATCAATGGGTTTGTGGTGGCATGGAATAGAAAAAGAACTGTGCCCTTGTGCTCTGACGGCACAGTTGGGAGAAAGTAACATGAGACCACTTTGAGTAGCAAGTAAACACAGGCATTTCCTAGAGAGAAACCTTTCAGCGACCTTCCTATTCCTCAGCTGAGGAATGACCCCTGATGGGCAGCATCCTGCTGGCACTGCAGAGGGGTGTGTGTGTATCTCACTGAGCCCAGGCTCTGCTGGGCCCTTGCTTTAAAGACAAGATGAAATGGCAGAGGCTGCACCAAGGAGTGGCTGCAGTCAGGTGTCTGTCAGGACTGGTCTTGCTCACCCCTAAACTGAAGCCACTCCACTCCTGGGGGTGTTGTAGGGTCACACCAGGGATTTGATTGTCCTGGGTGACCAAAGCCAGTACTGGGACCATCCTGTGACTCTGTGATTCCTTTCATCACTACCCTACCCCTCTGGCAGTGTTTAATACATCATTTAATACATTAAAATGTATCAAAACTCTACTGCGGGGGAGGGAAACTGTTGTAATTTAGTATCAGACATCTGTCTTAATATTTTCTTATTTTGAGTAGATCTTTAAAACTTTGCTCACTTTTGTTTTTGGGAAAGTAGACAGTGTTATTATGTCTCTTCTGAAATTAGTTAATTCCTAGAGACTAAGAAATACAAGTCATTTAATGTCTCTTTTTATGCATAAATGCCTAAATTTAAAGAACAACTTAATTTTGTTAAATTTCCTATTTTTTTAATGTACAAAGGTGTTCATTGTACAATTACCACAGTCCCATGAAGGTTTAAGATCCTGGATCAGAACCACTATCCCAAGTCAATACTGAATTTTCTTCTGTCTAATTCTTATGGCAGAAGAGACTGGAACCTTTTGTTTTATATACAGTGTGTATGTTTTTATTTTTATAAAATAAAATCTCATTGAGATTAGATGTTTCTACTTCAAAGTGAACTTGCCCATATTTCAAACAGAACTATGGCAGCTTCTATATTACAGTGAATTTAAAGCTTTCATCAGTTTGGCTCGTTGCTGTAGTCAGCCTTTTTTTTTTTTTTTTTAATCTTTTTTTCTCCTTTTTCCAAAGCAGCATTTAGAAATGGTGCTGAGAAGAGGCACATTACCAGCTGGTCCTGCAAAATAACCTCTGCTGACCTGAGCAGGCAGATGGAAAGGGTTCATTTGTAGTGACAGATCTCATATGGGAATCTTTGAGGCTTGCTCATGTTGAGAAGATTAGCACTGTCCTTCACGTGCAGGTCACTTGTTATGACCACTGCTCCTGGCAGCACAGGGTGTGGGAACATTCCCAGTGTCAGCAAGGCAGAGGGAAAGGGTCAAATGCAGCCTTTGATGTGTGCTGTGAAGGAACTGGCAGGGAAGTGATGTGAATTCAGGGAACTCAGGGTTTGCTTATCTGTGTATTTTCAGGTGCAGAGATGTGAAAGGGTTGATTGGGCTCACTGTTACTGGAGCACCACAGTTTGTGGGTGAGGGGGTGCTTGGTTGCCATAGAAGAGAAGATGTAAAACCCCTGGTTAGACCTGCTGGGAGGATTTTTTGGTGTTACTGAGCTGAGGTTCCTTAACCTTTCTTTAGAGAGTTAACTGCATCCAGCCTAATCTGTCACCTCTCTCTGAAACTCAGTTTCACTTAATAACAGTCAAGAGATGGTGAGGAAAAGTTAAACTTGACTGAAGATGTTCAGGGGTTATTTTGGGTTTGAACCTAGTTCTGTTTTTAAAGCTAAATTAATCCCTAGGCACTGTCAGGCAGCCCAAGGATAATGGGTGTAGCAGGGAGCATTGATTTTTATTTTTTCCTCCGAGCATGTGGTCAGGAGTGTGTCATCTGTGTTGCTCATTCAGCATATAAACTCTCAAACCATTAACCTGTTCTGAACTCTGTAAGCACATATGTGGGGGAAAAAGTTACTTGAACATGTTCATTGCAGTAGACAGGGTAAACAGGATCAGATCAGGTTTTTAGTCTGGTATTTCACTGTCCCTTTTTCATTCTCAGGTGTCAGAATAAAACTTGTGCATAAACACGAGATGCTTATTAGATCACTTCAGAATTTGTTTTGAAGAAATTTCTTAACTTGGTATGAAGTGGTTTCCCTCTTGAAAAGGTGTTAAGAGTTTCTGTAGTTCTGTGTCTGAAAATTCAGACACCACCCTTGCATCCTCTGTTCGTGTTTTATATCCTGCACTACACACTCAGCAAGAAGACATTTCCCCTTGGAAGAACAGTCTCCTTCCTGGCAATGTCTACAGTAAAATAACATTAAAAAGAAATACAAGTACACATGTATTAGGAAGTGAATGGTTCCTTTTATTACTGCTGGCCATTTATTAAAAAGAAGATGGTTCTGGTTTAACCCAGTTGAGAGTAGCAGATGGGGCAGAATGTCTTGCAGCGATAAGACAATTCCGAAATGGCACCAGATGTTGGAAGCTGTCCCTGGTGGTGTTTGAGTGCAGCACAGATGTTCCAGTCCCACCTGGCTGCCTCCTAAGCACTGCAGGCTAAGCAGCTGTGATGTAACCTATATAATGTACGCAGAACACTAAAAGCAAAATAATTGAACTGCTGCAGCTTCTTCTGAGGGTGGGACTGCTTGGAGGTGAAATCTTTGAGGACAAATAAATAAGGTCAACGTCTTTGCCTCCTCTGGTCAGTGGAATCCTTGCTTAAAAGCAGTACCAACCATAGCTAGGTGATTTTTGTAACTTTTCTGAGTTTATTTTAAAAATCAGCTTTGCAATATGGTTCCTAAATCTTCTGCTTTTATACCTTGTCCATATCTTTTTAGTGAAAAATTGTTACTATGCTGTATTCAAAAGTTAATAATTTATATGCTGTATCCAAATGCCTAATTGGAAAACTTAATGTTCTTGCTGTAGAAAGGAAGCAAACTTTTAAAAAAATGAACAGAAATGCAAGCTCTGTCCTTGAAATCCTAATTCAAGATCATTGCAGAATCATTCATGCTTTAAGTAACACAAAAACTAAATATAAGGTGACATGTAATTTTTCATAGGAAGCATAATAAATTAACTTTTATACAATAAGAATGTTTGGCCTTTTTATATTATGCTCCCGAATTTTTAATTTTAAAGTGCCAAACTGTTAGCATCACTCCCTACTTAAAAACTTGATAATCTTCTTAATATCTCTGAATTTATTTTTAGAGGTGACAAACTTGCATGTTTTAGTTCTTCCCATGGAAAACAAAGCTGCAAGATCTGCAAGGCAGTTGGAAATAATCCAGTTTATTGTTGCTCAGGCTTGTATAAACATAGTCTGAGCATGAACAGGAAAACAGAGCTGACTTGGGGAGCAGAATCAATAAATCCATCGTGTCAAGTGCAGAACAGCTTTTCTTCATAAATCCCACATGCAGTTGTTGCAATGGATCTTTGCACAGTCCTGTAACAGCTTTTGGCTTCCCTCTGTGTTCCTAGGTGGATCAAGTGACCCATTTGGAGGATTTGCTGATTTTAATTCAGCTGCTGCTTCAGCGAGTTTCCCATCATCGCAAGGTAGGATGGATTTAGGGATTGCAGTGCTGCTGAAGGGTGGCAGGAGGGCAAGAGATGCCTTGTGGCATTATTGAAAGTCCCTTCCCTTTCCAGGGTAAACTGTGTGTGTGTAACTGGACAAGTGCTGTGGGAGGAAGGAAGATGCAGCCTGGCTCAGTGCATGTGCAGACATTTTACCTGCAGACAGACAAGCTTATCAGGAGACATGGCCACCATCTGAAAAGCTTTCCCTTAAAATTGGACTGGAAATCAATAAAATATGTTTGGAAACCACCTAAAGTGATCCATTTTCCTTTGGTGGAATGTTTATGGGATCCTGCAGGGCTGCAGACAACCCTGGAGTGGGGTGAGCTGGCTGGCTGTCCGTTGTGAAGTTAATTTGAGCAGGAGTGTTGTTTGTGAAGGGGGCTTCTCAGCCAGGGTGCAGGATCAAGAGAGGATCAAAATGAGAAAAGAACAGCAAAGAGGCTGAGCAGCAAATCTACCTGGGAGCCAGCTTTTAGTCAGCATGTTTACATCTCCTCCTTTATTTTGCTGTGCTGGAAGGCTCTGCTGAGCCTGGGTTAGTTAATAGACCTTCAGTTTACTTGGTAGGAAAGATCTGCTCTGGTTTTTTACAGGCTTTCACAGTCAAACCCAAGTTGTTTTGCAAACACAAAGCTGCCTACTATGCAAATAACTTCTGTGGTAATACAGTCTAAATTGATACAATCCTTTATCTGCATTAACATGATTAATCTATTCCAATCACCATTATGCAAGGGACAAGGAGTCCTGTGAAATGATTAATCATTCCTGAACAGTGTAAGCCCCTCTAGAAATCTTTTCCTTCTTGATTAATCATCTTTGAAGTCCTACTGAAGGGGCAAAACCTTCTCCCTTTTACCCCCACTTGCATTATTGGTGCTCAGTGCACAGGTCTGAACACAGAAGGAGCACACTCAGCATTTACTTATCTATCAAGAATATTTAAAGTAGGTTTTAATTTTTAATATGTAATACTAATTGAAACATTCTAATATAGTGCCTCTTTGTGAGGAAGATCAAAGCAAATGTTCTAGCAAGACCCTGAGCTAATGAATATTAGCCCACTTCATGCACTGAAGTTGTTGGCAATACTTGGATTTTGTGAACAAATTTACTCTTCTACTGTTCTTTAAATTGTAATGTGTTGTTAAAGAGAGATGACTAAAGGTTGAAGGTGTATGTTGATAAATATTTACACAAAGTGTAAAAGATTGCTGCAGTTACCCATGAGTGGGTGGAATACATTATGGAAGCAGCCATTGCATAGGGCAGGAAATGGAAACTGACACTGGATTCATCTGCCCCAGTTTAATGTATTTGAGTCTTTGTTCAGGGAGCTAAAGAAATCCATGAGATTATTTAAATGTTCACCAGCACTCAAAGTTCATTTCTTATGGCAACACTCTTGTTTGCAATGTAGCTGAAGTACCAAAAGTGAATCAGTGAGAGAATCAAAAAGCTGAGCTGGCCTGTGGCCCATGCTCAGAATGTTTCACTGTGTAGCCTGTGAGCTGTTTAAATGGTGTTGCTTTATATTCAGCATCTTCTGCAAACGCTGTTTAAGCTTTTCTTCCCCCATCACTGCTGTGAATCAACACTTTCCCTGTTAATAGGGAAACAAGTGTTTTGAGGAAGGGAACATCTCCTCGTGTTTGACTCCAAGGTTTGACACGCTCTCAGTTCACTGGTTTGTGTCACAACATCTGTGATGCTGAAGAGGTGCCCTTGCAGGTGTCTGCAAGCAGCTCATGCTGCTGGCTTTGCCTTCACAGAGAAATACAGAGAGAGCTCTGAGTTCTGTGTTCTGGTTTAAACAGTTGTCTCCAAAAACCCCATTTATTGAAATGGAGCAGTGTTTAAGTGATGAACTACAAGAGTTCAGCAAAGCTGCTGCTGAGAGAAGTGATTGATCCAAGATGGAATTTCTGCTTCAAATCAAGGCATTTAGTTCAGGAATCAAATTTAAAAAACCATGTGTTTTACATGAGCACTTCATGGATGGGAAGTGTTTATTCCTTATCACCTCAAATAAGCTTTCCCTGGCAACCTGCTCTCAAAGTTCTGGATTTTTTTCCCCTCAGCGTGGTTTTATACAAAAAGCCACAGTTGTATAAAAACCAAATTTAAATGTAGTTGTCTTTTTCATGATGGAATTTGCTTTATCCAGTTGCTTGTTCCCAACAACTGCTCTCTCTGCAAATTCCAGAATGCCAAGATAAAAGGTTGATAAATATTATCCAAGTTCTCAGTGTTGTTCTGACTGTAGTCTCCAGTCTACCCCAAGTTACCTTCCAGTTGTACTTTAACTGAAGCAAACCTGTCCCTGCTTGCCTGGCATCCACAGGTGACATCTTATCAAACATCTTCTACTTTCTGTGTACGGGTGTTTCATATTTCCTTTCGTACCTTGTTAAAATTGTTGGAATATTCATGAGAGGGAATGATGTCCAGATGGAGGTTCTACCTGCAGATGTTAATCTGGACGGGCACAGATCAGCTCTCATTTGTTTCAGTTCATGGAATATGGCATTTGCTCAGTGCCTTTCTCTAAGTCTTGTCTTTTTTCTCTGTCTTCCTTCCTCCCACACTGTTGCCTTTCCTTCAGGTACAGCAACAAGTGGAAATGGAGACTTTGGTGACTGGAGTGCCTTCAACCAAGCTTCTCCTTGTGCCAGTGCTCCATCTGGAGAGCTCTTCAGCAGCACGGCACAGCAGCCAGCTCTAGAGCTCTTCAGTGGCTCACAGCCAGCCCCAGGCCAGCCTCCAGCTGCTTCCAATTCTATGGATCTTTTTGATTTGATGGGACCCTCTCAGACAACCATGACCTCCTCACAAAGCATGAATTTCTCCATGATGAGTTCCAGTTCCGTGGGCGTCAGTTTACCCATGTCCAGGTCACAGGTATGCTGCTGTTGCCACAGTTTGCTAATGACCTTTTCCTTACTCACAGCTTTGAAAATGAATCCATTCCTCTCCTGGAATGCATTAGACCTGGTCTCTCAGATGTGATCAGCATTTTGTCAAAAAATGTTTCAATTGCCTCCTAAACAGAAAAGTCTCTTCTTGAAGATAGGCTTCATTGCTGTAGGAAATGTAGCTGCTTTTTTGGAGCAGTTGAGTTAGGTAGTTTGGAAAGTCATTTTCCATGGAATGTTACAGTTTCCAGCCTCAAGTAGGTGGAGGTGAGGACTGGTGTGTTCTCCAAAAGACAGAAGTGCCTGCTGCAGTGGAGAGTAGTTTGGAAACTGTAATGGATCAGCTTGTGGTATTAGGAGGAAAGAATCAGCATGTTTGAGTTCAGAACTGCTGCTGGTCACTCTCCACATCGATGTGGGATTGACCTCTGCCTACAAATATTCTAACTGTGGAACAGCACCTGGCAGCCCTGCTTTGGAAGAGCTAAAGTTCATGGCTTTGTGGGGTTTTATTATCTTCTGTGGAAAACTGAATACTTGTTGTTCAATCCTGTTTCCTGCCAGTAAAGTGTTTCAAGTGAATCCCAACAAACTTTTCTTTTTTAGCCTCTGCAAAGCGTGAACCCGATGATGCCGAAGCCTAACTCACTTTATAATGCAAGGACAGAGATGGTCCAGAAAAATGCAAGCAAAACTCTACCCTCAACTTGGTCAGATCCCAGTGTAAATATCAGTTTGGACAATTTAGTACCTGGGATGCAGCCTTCCAAGCCCCAACAGCCATCGCTTAATACCATGATGCAGCAACAGAGTAAGTGATCTCTGCACTGTTTTGCACACTCAGCCCTGTGTTCAGAGGCTGTCCCTGAGCTCCAGTCTTCTGTCTGTTACTGTTTTCCTTCCTTTTAGTCACACTTGTTTTGTAAACCACTGTGACATTGTGGCACAAGTGACGTTCTTTAAATGGAGATTAGTGTGTTCAGGAGGCTGTGTCTGTGCAGGTTCTGCTGTAGAGCTAGCACCATTGTTTGGCTTTGGGCTTCCTAATCTTCAGAACTTCTCTAGAATATTTATTGGTATAAAATGGTATTCATACCTTCTATAGAAGTTCTCTGAGTCTTCACACAGAAAATCAGGAAACAAGTGCAATAGAATTACAGAATCATTAAGGTTGGAAAAGACCTCAGGGATCGCTGAGTCCAACCTGTGCCCCATCCCCACCTTGTCACCCAGCCCAGAGTGCCACATCCAGTCCTTCCTTGGACACCTCCAGGGATAGGGACTCCAGACATCCCTGGGCAGCCCCTGCCAAGGCCTGAGCAGCAAGGAGAATTCCTTCTGATGTCCAAATCAGGAAATAGCTGCAGGCCTGGCCATTGTATCCATGTTCACAACAATGACCACACAAGTTTCTTAGAATACATGAGCCCCCTCAGTGTGCCCATGTTCCTCTGAGCCCTCTCAGTGTGTGACCATGTTCCTCTGAGCCCTCTCAGTGTGTGACCATGTTCCTCTGAGCCGTCTCAGTGTGGCCATGTTCCACTGAGCCCCTCAGTGTGGCCATGTCCCCTCAGGCGTGGCCGCGTCCCCCCGAGTCCCCTCAGGCGTGGCCCGCCTCCCCCCCTCAGGCGTGGCCACATCCCCCCCCCTCAGGGGGCCCGTGTCCCCTCAGTGACGCCCGTGCTCTTTCTCCTTGCCACAGATATGCAACAGCCGATGAATGTGATGACGCAGAACTTTGCAGCTGTGAACCTCAGCCCTCAGCCCAACATGCTGCCGGTGCGAGCCCAGCCCAGCGCGCTGCTGGGGGCGCCCATGGGGCTGGCAATGCCCGGGGTGATGTCGGGGACCATGGGCATGGCCTCCATGGCCCCCACGCCCATGATGAACCAGGGAATGATGGGCATGAACGTGGGAGTGCCGGCCACAGGAATGGGCACAATAGGAATGGGGGTGCCCAGCGTGGCTATGAGCTCTCTGACTCCTGGGACTGTACAACCCAAGCAAGATGCCTTTGCAAATTTTGCCAATTTTAGCAAATAAAGATTGTAAAATAAATAAATAAATTGAGATTAAAAATAAAATAAATGGGCAGACTGAATGAAGGATTTTTAGCTGCACAAATATAGCTGGGGAAGGGATGGGAAACACTGATCAATACTTTTTTTTCTTTATCAGTTAAAGTGTCTACATAAAGAACCAAAAGCTATTTTCTAAGTGTTGAAATAACTAGTGTTCAAATTCTGGAGAGGTCAGAGATTCTTCTAAGGAATGTGTTGGATGATTTTGCAAAATAATTTGTATTAAGACCATCAAAAAACCTTTCCTACATAGAAGAACCAATTTTAACTTTGAGACTTGATGGAAGACTGGATTGGGGACTGGGTAAAAATGTTCGAATCTAATTTTATACTTTTCTTTTTTCTTGAAGAGCTTTGACTTTTTTTTTTTTCCCTCTCCCTGGTCGCTTTGTCATAATTGGATCATTCCTTTTACTACCACTGAGTCCACAATTGTGAAGTCACACAAGTACTATGATCAGTTTTTTATAAGAATATATATTTTTGTCCAAAAATGGCTTACATATGTGACTATGGCTAATTCAAAGGGACCTGGAATGTATATATACTTTTGCTAATGTTCCAGCCACACTGCTGTATTACCCAAATTTTTATTGTAAAAATCCTCGCTCAGCAATTTGGTGATCAACAGATTTTTGGGGTCTTAACATGCTTCTAATGTGACAACTGATATCCCATGCGAGTCTGGGAGAAGCTTTCTCCAAGACTGCTGGAAGGTTTCCTTTAAGAAAACTCCAGAAAATGCACTTTCTTGGAGTTCTTCTCCAGTGGCGCTTGGCATCCTTTGTAGCACCCATGTCCCTAAGGAGCCACTGGTTTAGGGCATCAGCAGCAGGTGAATCACACTTCAGTGATGCAAATCTAGCACCTAACTTAATCCAATGGCTTTGGATCCTGACTTTTATACAACACTTGGTGATTCTTTTGTGTAAATATGGCATTAGCAGCTGTGGAATCCAATAGAGGAGTAAAAAAATATATATATATTAATAAAGGAGACCTGTAGCAGTCAAAGATTTTACTGATTTACTGAAAGCAAAAGAATGAATTAAGGTTTTGGGGGGGGTTGTTTTTCCTTCTGTAATTCTGCATTTAATTTCACATGAATCAAGATTTTAGAATCTGGAACACAAAGACATTGTTATATTCACAAGCTGGGAATATCGTTAAGAATACGCACTATACTATAGGTATGAAATTTATTGCCTCCCTTTTCTTATGTTGGATTTCTTTTTTATTATTAAATTGATAAAACTTTGTTTCCATTGTATTCATAATGTTCTGTTATACATAACATTAAAATGTTCATTAAAATCAATGTTGGGCTGCTTTTCCTTTCATTCCATTTGACGTTTATGAGAGCATTTGGGAAAAAAAAATAATTATAATTTGGGCAAAGTAATTTTTATAAATAATTTAAAATTGTTTAATGACTTCTTATCTGAAGCCTTTCCTATCTGGCTCTACCGTTAGGAATTAAAAATGAAGCAGGCAAGATATCCTGACCCGCTCCAGCCTTGCTAATGCTCCATCTACAACATTTCTAATTAGGCAGAAATTCATGTACTTCAGCTAAGTGGTAATGAAAAGTGATTCATTTGCTGAATAAGAGATGAGAGTGAGTGTAATTAGCTGACTGCGGTTTTTAATCTTTCAACAATTCAATGTGTTTAAA
Source organism: Cettia cetti (assembly GCA_013401135.1). Taxonomy (NCBI): domain Eukaryota; kingdom Metazoa; phylum Chordata; class Aves; order Passeriformes; family Sylviidae; genus Cettia; species Cettia cetti. Next base: position 174,121 of record VZUI01038999.1, read on the forward strand.
TTAGTTTCAAAGAATAGGAGCTTTCAAGTGTTGTTACATCAAAGTAATCAAGGCAGCCTTCAGTGGCTGAGTAGGAGAGATGGCTCTGGTTCCTGTTCTGAAACCTTTACACTTATTTGGAATAATCATCTTCAAACCCTCTCGTTGGAACAGATGGGAAGGCTCAGACTGGTTCAATGTTTGCAGAAGTGTGGTGGGAAGGAAGCTCCTTCCAGGGCTGGGAGATGGGGCTGAGCAAAGCTAAAGGTGGAGTCAGTGGTGGTGTCCTGTCGTGCTGGAGGGTGCAGTGCTTCTCAATCCTCCCTGGAAGGTTTTGGGGTGAGCAGGATGAGTCTGTTCCTTGTGCTGTCCTTCTAAGGTGGCTTTGGCCACTGAAACAGCTTTGAGTTGAAGGACCATGTCCCTGTTCAGGTTGTTCACATCTCTTCAGAGGAACCCTTCTAGTTGACATTGGTGATAATGAAGCAGATTTGTCAGGGGTTGGAGTAACCCCAGTGGAAAACGTGGTCACTTTGGGGTGGGTCTTTGTGGTTGTGCCAATCACACCTTAGCCAAGGGTGCCCTGGCTCATAGGGGTGAGCTGGTCTGGTTCACCCATGCATCAATATCCTCCTTACCAAGCAGGGTGTGGGGAGTGTGAGGAGCAGCTTTGTCAGCCAGCCAGGTCCTCTTCCTCTGCAGGTGGGTGAGAACAAAGTCCTTCCAACCAAAATAAACATCAGAACAGAAACCCTGGGAGGATTCTTTCAGAACGTGGGCCAGGTGCATCCCTGTGCATCATTTCTGCAGTGATGAGAACCTGGAAGTTTTCTCCCCAGTTCAAGCTCATGGAGCACAGGTAGCAGTGCTTAGCAGAATGTGGTTTACATCTTTACATTTAAAGATTGACTATAAAATGTGTATTTGCTTAAAACAATATTGAACTTGTTAAGATAAATACCATAAAATGTTTCCATCTCTGATATTTCAGGTATGAACAAAATAATATCTTTAAGCTAGAAATTACCTTTCCAGATGAAAATACAAATGAGCTACTAAGTGAATGGGGACAGATCTACCAGTTATTGCCTGCTGCATTATAGAATTCAAATATAACCAAAATCATGCTGCTCTGTTAGTACAACAATTTTTGAAGCCAGGTCCAGCTGTACCTGAGATCTCTGCAGAAGAGTTTGGCTGGCTGGGTGTTGTATATCTGTATACAGAAACATAGAATTCAATATATATAATTACATGATTTTATAAATTAACTGTGTGTCTGGTCCTGAGAGTTAAACTTTTACCACCTCTGGATTCTGTAGCTTCTAAAAGAGTTCAATTAAAATGAGTGCAGTCCTTTGTAAAGGTTGTCTCTACTTCAGAAGGGGAGGAAAGGGCAGCAGAACCCAACTGTGTTTGGGTTTTTTATAGAATCATTAAAAAAAAAAGTGTCTTGATGTGTACAAAGAAGTCATAAATTCCAGCACAGGTGCAAGTTCAGTGATAACTAGAGCATCCACCATGTTCTACAAAAGAAATTATATTCAAAACAGCTAAACAAGGGTATTTATAGCAGCATCTGTTTCAGCTCTATCTGTCAGCTAAGAACAGTCTGACACGGCTTAGGGGAGGTGGGGGAGGGATTTATCAATGAAGTGTTTACATAATGCAGGCAGGCATTGTATACTCAAGGTGATACCAGCTATAACAGGATAACAAATATCTAAAGACACTTTTATTCTCAGAGGCCTTTGCTCCAGGAGTCACTCTACAAAATTGCCTCCATGTTCCTCTGTGCTCGCCTGTAAACACACTCACAGCAGATGACATTTTATAGTGTCATGGCTGGCTTCTGATTAAGGTTTTTAATGCTGAGGATATTTTTGGGTTTATTTTTTTTCCTTCTTCACAAGTTTTAGTCTAAGGTGTCACTGACTAAAATTTAGAATTGTTTCAGGGTTTCAAACTCTTCCTCTCCTGGTGATGGAAGTGCAGCTCCTTGGGACAGAGTAGGGATGTTGCTGTGTGCAGTTAGGCAGAAACCACAGTCCCCAGGAACCTTTTTTGCCCAGATCCCATGGACTTGGAGCTGACTTTAATGTTTTAAACATTTCCATGGGCAAAGAGCTTCCTGGAGGTGGTGATGGGAGGATGCTGGTGGTAGCCCTGCTTCTGGGAGCTGCTTTTAGAGCTTTGAGGAAAGAAGTTGCAAAGACATCTCGGTGAGCTGGGTTAATGTTGTGAGACTCAGGATGGCCCCTGGAATTTGTAAGTCAATCTCTACAGCTTGTTCAATGATCTGGTCACTGCTTTATCTAGCTGGGATGCCATGTAAAATGACCTTTAAAAACGGAGTGTCTCATTTTCATTTTTTATGTGCTTCTGCATCCACTATTCACCTAAGGAATGATAGGAGGTAAGAGAAAATCTGCAGAATGGGGGAAATGAAGAAAGGTGCCTTTGCAGAACTCAGTGTATCCCTGGATTCTGCAGCTGGGGTTCCTTACATGGAGTAATCCAGTCTTTATTTCTGCGTAAATCCTGTGTCTGTACAACACAGCGAAGGCTCAGCTCATCTCTGTTTTTAAAAATGTCTTTACTCCTCACAAACTTCCAGATTTTTTTTTTTTTCCTAAATCGTGCCATAAGGTACTGGCTCAGTAATTAACTGGTTCTTTAATCGAGCTACAATTACTTTGTTTCATGAGAAGGGAAAAAGAAAGAATGTATACCAAGACAGAGCTACTTTCGACATCTGGGAACCTCCTAACAGCTGGCTATCTAATGAATATGCATCTGCTTAAGAGGCTGTAGGCCATTAATAAACCAATAGATATAAAACAGAAACAATCTTTGTCAGCTTCAAATGAGATTGGATGCAATGTGCTGTGAAGTGTCACTGTCACATTGAATCGAGCCGGGGAGGTTAACGGCGGCTCCGCGGCGGAAAAAGCGGAAAAAGAGAATAAAAAAAGCGGCTCCAGCGGCGGGGCAGGGACGGGGCTGGGCCCGCCCAGAGCTGCCGCCGCTGCTGCTCCCTTTGGCCGCCTCGTTTCTCCTGGTGCCAGTTGGGTTGAGACACCGGTGGCCTTTTATTTGCCACTCCTGCAGTTGTGTTTTTTGGGTCTGACAGAGGAGGATGTGGGGTTGTTTCCCACAGAAATTATTCGAGCCACGCAGGAATCGCTCACGTGAATAAATGACTGGGGAGAAGTTACAGGAATGTGATAAAAATGCACCTGACTGAGACCTGGGGCTCTGTTAGGAGGCTCAGAACAGCCCCTGAGCCGTGTTGTACAACAGGATTGTTGTAGGGTGAAATAAATCCCCTTAAAACAGTGACAGTGACCTCATGTGACTGTACAGGTATCTCTGACCCTTTAAGAATTGTATCTGTGCTTGTTCCAAGGTGAGAAGCTCTTGTGTTGTCCCAAGCTGTACCAGCATTTGGTACCTTACAGTTGTTCTGCATCTTTGTTTCCTGTGGCAGCTCCCATAAGATGTGAAATGGATTTATTGTGGTGCTCTCCATCCCTTCTGCACAGCCTGTGTTAGTCCAGTGTGTCCTTCCTTTCAAGGGGTGGTCACCCCATGCAGCAGCCTCTCGCAGCAGTGAGGAATGGCACCTAGGTGGCATTTTCCTAAAAGGAAATCCATTATTTCAGCTCAAGCCCCACTGCTGGAACGGGGCACTGTCAGCTGCGGTAGAGTGGGCTGAAGGCATCCTTGGGATGGGGACAGGGGCAGTTTTTATTTTTGGGTTTGGAGACCTGGAGTTACAGTCTGGTACCTCACCTGGACTCTGCTTTAGAGCCATGTGTGTTTCAGTTCCCAGGAAACTCTGTAATTTGGGATTTGGAGTAGTTTTCTTTGCAGCTCAGATGAAAAGGGCAGAGTTCAGTTTAGCAGATATTGTAACATGAAGCTTTTTGCCCCCGGATTTACGGGTTTTGTTACAGGAAAATGGAAGCAAGAGAAGTTAAAATGGGAAGATGAGTGCTCTATAATTACTGCAGATCTTACTAGCAGCTTCTCAAAAGAGAGAATTTGCACTCTGTATCATCACATCAATATAATTTAAACCAAAATCTGTTAATAAGATTGACTTAATTCTTAGTATAGTGTTGGTCTTACCCTTAGTTTTAAGACAGTAGATTACTCGAAGCCCCTTTCAGAGTTGCAGCCGCACTGGTGACAAGTTTAACTTCTGAGACCTGAAGTTTTACTTTAAGGCTTGGTGTAAAGGGGAGGTGTAAACCTCTGCCCTACAGCCGAGCATCTTCCTGGCTTCTGCAGGGCTGGAATTTTCTCTCCTTGCTTTGCTGCTGTGCCGCCACAGCCCCGGGGCAGCAGCCAGGGCTGCCCGCCGTGAGGGGAGCGGGCTGGTCAGTGGGAGCCGCCCGCTGCCCTCCCCGCAGCTCTCCCTTTCAGCCCAGCATCAGCAGCGCTCTCAGATGCCACGTGTTTATCTTTTTTGAGGCAGACAAAAGAGCACGAGGCAAAGGAGGGCTCTCCTTTTAAGTACTTTCACTTTTCAAGGTCATTTGTGGAGCTTTTATCAATCAGAAAGCTAAATCCATACAAAAAGCATCCATAATGAACCAAGCATATCTCAAGCCTTATCCCTTCAGCTGAATACGAATTATCCAGGAAGGTGCTTCAGTGGCCACATTCACCAAGTTCAGCATCTCTGTGAACATTTATAAAGTAAGCAGAGCAGCCACTACTATTGTGATTTGGCATCTATCAATTCCTTGTCTTTTTTTCTGTAATTGATTTATTAATTACAGCATCTTAATGATCTATTTAAAATAAATAAACCATTTACACCATTTCAAAGGTATTTTGTGATGTTCAGCTGATATTAAAATAGCACCAGCCTTATGTGCTTTTTCAGCAAGTGACCTAATTAGTTAATAAAGTAATTGAATATTAAAAAGGATGTTGCAAGTGATTAAAATTTAAGAGCCTTCAGAACATTATTAAAGCTATAAATCATACATCACTGTTTTAATTTGCATAGCTACAGAATTACTAATGGTCCCACATGCATAAGCTACTTGGCAATTAGTCTTTTAACAAACTGTTGGTGATACTATAAGGTTACCAAAATCTTTCCCCATTTCTGATTTGCAAACAAAATCCAGAATTGGAGAGCACTAAGGGTTAAATTCCTGAAAGTCAGGAAATTTGGTTCTTTCAGTTTCCTCTCTACCTGCCTCTGTTTTCCTCCTGTCCCTCCGCCTTCCGGACAGGAGAGCACAATCTCCTCCCAGCTCCCCCTGAGGTGTGTAAAGGAGATGAGGAAGTGTCTGCTCCTACCTTGAGCTTCCTCAACTGGCCTCCAAGTGGTTTTCCAGCCCTGTCTGATGTGCATAAATTTCCCTACCTGGTGCTGGGCCCTTTTCCATCTTTCTCTCACACACACACAACTGTCACAGAGCCAGTTTTTCCTTCCCAGGTAAGTGGCACTGGGCCGACAAAGGGAGTTGCTGGCCCCTGGCAATCATACCTGACCTTTGTCCCGTGGTCCTTGCCTTTGGGATGTGGGAGAACCACACCAGGTGCTCGTCACCTTCCATTCCCCGTGCTGGGGCTCGCAGCTCATGGGAAACATCAAATATCTGCAAACAAAAGTAGTCGGAAAAAACGATGGGAGCTTCCTGCCCTGCACCACGGGGCAGCCGCGGCGATGAGGGTCAGCTGCCCACGGCCCCCGGCCGAGGCCTCGGGCTGGCTGCAGGCAGGAATAGAGACAGGATGACAGTTTTCAACTTAATTAGACACAAGCTGCACTGGCCGGATGAGCTGCCCCGTCTCCCCTCTCCCCAGCGTTCAGCATCTCCGCAGCGGCGGCTCCCGGTCCGGGAATGACGGCCAGCAGAGCACGGTCCAGCGCACAGGCAGCGAGCGGGGCTGTCTCTGCCTTCAGCACTCGCAGCCTGACAGGAGGCGAAGGCTGCCGGGGCAAAGGGAACGACCCGGGGAGCGCCGGAGCACGGCCCGGCACCGGCAGCTCCGCGCTGGAGCCCCGGGAGCTGCAGCGAGGGAACCGGCCGGAGCTCCAGCACGGCCGCTGTGCCAGCCCCGCAGCCGCTCCCGGAGCCGTGCCACGATCGGGATCGCGCTGTCAGCACCGTCAGCTCCTGCCCGGGCTCCCCCTGGAGCGGTTTCTCTGCTCCTGTTCCGGGGCCAGGCTCACAGCAGATGTGGGTGCCACCGTTCTCTTTGAGGCAGGGTCTCCATAGGATCACAGAATCATGAAATGGTTTGGGTTGCAAGGGACCTTAAATATCCTCTAATTCCATCCCTCCTGCCAACCAACCAACCTTCCACTAGACCAGATTGCTCAGAGTCCCATCCAGGCTGGCCTTGAACACTTCCAGGGGCAGCCACAGCTTCCCTGGGCAACCTGTGCCAAGGCTTCAACCCCCTCACAGCTGAGAATTTCTCTCTACTATCTAACCTTAACTCACTCTCTTTCAGGGTGGAGCCATTCCCCCGTGTCCTGTCACTACATGCTCCTGTCCTCTCTCTTACTGGGAGCTGGGATTTCAGCACCCCAGCCCATCACAGGGACTGGTGCCTGTGTGGCTCTTGCTCCCCGCTCCTGCCCTCACACCCTGCCCAGCTGGGTCACTGGGTCACTGAGTAAGCTGGTGCCCTCATCTTGTAAGCCTCAAGTCCTTTTTTTTATATAAATGGAGAAAAAAAAAAAAAGACTTTACAGAACAGCATTTACATGTGAAACAAAGGTTGTTTCACCCAGTCAGCAGAAACCTTGGTGTAGTTTTGGCAATTAAGCTGCTACACTACCAGAAGAATTTCCTTTTTGGGCAGCAAAAACTTTTCAAGAGTTTCCTTTGAAGCCTTTATTGAGGTCAGGGGCTGCAGCCCTTTGTAATCTCTCCATATCAGCCTAGAGCAGTTTTGGGAAACCCTTCCACTGGATTGTGATGAACAGCAGCTCTTTGTTCATTAGTTTACACTTGTTAATAGATGTGAGGCCAGGGTGGAGGATGCTCTGGGCGAGTGATTCACACTCAGCTGCACCAAGGCTTGCCATGACTGCACGAGACACAACCACCCTCTTTTAAGGGTCTTTTTAATTAAAACACCAAGCTGAGGAATGAGTGACTTCAGAGCATTTTGACCCAACAAGGAATGACAGCTTTTACATGACAAGGAATGACATGGCTGCTTTTAAAGTAAACTAATTAATAGCCACTTTCTTATCAGTATAAATCTGTCAGCACATGAGGAGGGTGGGCAAACCCAGATGCAAAGCATTTGTAAATGAGGCTACACACACACAAATGTTACTGCAGTACCAGCAATGCACCAAGGAGCACACTTTGGAATATCCAGCTCCAAAGGCAAACAGGGGGGGTCTGGAGCTGATTCCAATTCACACCTCTGGGCTCTTTTTAGGGAAAGTTACATCAAGGATCTGTTTCAGTGCACCTTGACTCCACCACCCAGTTTCATTTCAACGTTGCAACATCACCTGCCAGCCCTCAGAATGAGGGAAGGGGACCAGAGCCCACCCAGGGTGACACACCTGCCTTTGGGCCAGCATACTCTGCCCAGCTGAGGTATTAACTTTCTGAACACCTGGTTTTCAGAACACTACAAATACAGGCAATTTCAGAAGCAAACAGCAGGTGCCCTTCACCCAAACACCATCTCCTGACTCACAGCAACTGACCCATGTACACCAACTGCTCCTTATTCCATATGGGATCCCTTCCCTGTCAGACACTCCTCCAGAAGAAGACAACTAAAAGTCATTTCCTTGCTCTCACATGCCAAGAGTATCCCTCACCCCCTTTTTCCAGCTTTCCACTGTTCTCATTTCCAAACCTCCAAGGCAAATGTAAGTAAGTTTTTCTCCAGTTGGCTTTTCCACCAGCTTTGGGATGTTGCCTAACAGTTGCTCATTTTTCCCCAGAAGAATCAGCAAGGAGCCCTTGTTCCCAGCAGAGGAGTGCAAGATCAGTTCTGCCTCTGGTCCAGCTTGTCCCAGCTCATGGAATGGACCCTGGCTGACTCCAGCCCTGCAGCCCCAGCATTGCTCTGAGCCCTTTCCTCTGAGCGTGGTGAGTATCCTGTTTGCCATCTTTCCTGCTGCTCTCTGCCTTTAGCATGATAGCATCAGGTTTTCCACTTAAGCTCCCACATCCTTTTCCTGATCAACACGTTGTACAATTGTTCCATTGACCACGCTCTGATGGAAAAAACGTACTGAGCTTGAGCTTCATCCCCTGAAGGGCAGGACAGCAGTGGATGGTTTCCTTCTTCCAGCCTGCTCTGGTGCATTTACACATTACCACAGCAGCCACATTCTCAAACAACAGTATTTTATAGGATTTACTTCACTGCATCATTGTGTATAAATGATTTGTGATTTCTGCCTGCAAATATGTGACAAGGTAAGGATGCCCACAGAGTCCTGTGTTACAGCCTGGGCAGCAGTGCCAGCAGTCCCTGTTTCCTGATGTGTTCTAGCAGATCCCACACCAGCTCCTGCACTCCTCCCACAGCCTGTGTTTCCTCCAGCCACGTCCTCACCCCTGCTGGACAGCCACAGGACTCCTCTGCTCCTGTACCCAAAGCACCCACAGGAGTTCCCTGGCTGAGCTGTGCTGTCCCTTCTGCCTGGCCTGGCCATGGTTTCCTCCTCTTCAGATACATGTCTGCACATTCCCCGTGACAAATCCAGCCATGTTTTGTCCATCATGGAGTTTCCAGGCTTACAGGCTCTGGTGTAAATTGGAAGTCAGCTTGCAGAGATGCACCTGAGCCAACACCCAGGGATGAAGTTTTGACCAGTGTGTGCCATCACCCCCTGTTGCCAGCCCTGGCCTGGAGGTGAGGGCTGCCCAGGGAGGTGGTGGAGTCACTGTCCCTGGAGATGTTCAAGGAATGACGGATATGGCACTCCATGCTCTGGTCTAGCTGACAAGGTGGGCATCAGTCACAGGTTGGGCTTGATGATCCTGGAGGTCTTTTCCAACCTCAGTGATTCTGTTACTGTGTGAGGACTCTGTCCCAGTGACTCCAGCCATGCCAACGCTCCAGGACGGCTGCTTTGAGGGGGAACTTTGGCCTGTTGCAAACAGAGAGATGATGCTGTGCAAACACTGCTCACACGGCGGGTAGAAGCAGCACCCGGGGCCTGACCTGGGCCCTGTGAAACGCAGGGGAGCACAGACACACACACACGGGGACACACACACACGGGGACACGGGGACACACGCGATCCCTCCAGGGGCGGCTCTCAGGGCAGTGTTGGCTGTGCCGGTGCCGCTGCCCCTCCATCCCCTCCACCCCCTCCTTCCCTCCATCCCCTCCACCCCCTCTGTCCCCTCCGTCTCCTCCATCCCCTCCTTCCCCTCTCGGCCTCCGCGGGGTTTCCCTGCCCGCTGCTGCCCCCTGGCGGGCGCGGTCCCGGCGGCGCCGCGGCCGTTCCAGGCCGGGAGCGGGATCGGGAGCGGGAGCGGGATCGGGAGAGTGACCGGGAAGGGCCCGTCCCGTCCCCGCAGCCCCCGCACCGCACGGCTGGGGGTACCTCCGGTGAGCCCGAATCTCCCGTTTTTCCCGGCGGGTGCATCAGGGGATTCCTGCTGGTTAGAGCCCGCCTGGCGCTCCCATGGCTGCGCTGCTCGGACCTAGGGAGAGGCTCTGGCTGAGATTCCCAGCGCAACGAAGAGAAGCATGAAGGGCTGTAGCACACACGGGAGTGTTTGAACAAACTTTCTGGAGCATTTAGTGCCCATGGAAGGGAGAAATCCAGAGCCCTGAAAATGTCCCCCGCCCCTTCCCAGAGAGGGGGCCCCTCCAGAGTGGGAGCATCCCTCCAGCCTCTGCCTCCTGCCTGGGATGGGCTTCCCGGGAGCAGGGTCCCTGCACAGAAAGGGAGCACCTGCAGATCCCGCAGTTCCCTGGTTGCAATGGGAATTACTCCTTCTAGCCAAGGGCAGGGGCACCTTCCACTAGCCCAGGTTGTTTCCAGCCACCTCCAACCTGGCCTTGGACACTCTGAGGGATGGGGCAGCCACAGCTCCTCTGGGCAACCTGTGCCAGGACCTCCCTACCCTCACAAGGAAGAATTTCTCCCGAAAAAGACAGCTCTGATCCAAATGTATCAGCATCACTTACCATGGGATTAGAAATGTTCCTGGAAGTCAGGTTCCCCAGTAGCTATGCACACACTGGAGGAGAAGCTTGGATGCTGTCTCTGGGCCTCCCCAGTTCCTGGAAAAGCATCTCCTGAGAGCATGGTGAGGACCACACACTAAGGTAACAGACCACTGGTGGTTACATTGATCAACATAAAATTGACTTCCCTTCAGATTTCTAAAAGACAAGTATCTTGGTATCGTTATTTTGTAGATTCATTCCCTTTTGAACACACAAATGACTGGTTTGACCCAGTTATGTGACTAGATAGTGCTTTATTCACACCTGGGGGCCTCCACATCCAGCATTGTCCTAACCACAGCAGTCCCAGCTCTTTTACTGACACAATACACATCACTGTATTGGTAGAGCACAAAAAAAAAATCATGCTTTGAGGCAAACTGTTACATGGATATATTTATTGCATTGCAGTCTTAGCAATTTTAAATATAAACATTTATATCTGGAAAGCAGAATATTGCAAATTCAGTATTATCCAGTATGTTCATAGCAGCATCAGCTTCCTAAGAAACAAAATGTTTAGGAAGACAGAGAAGGAATTACCAACAAGTTACACCCTCATTTATCACCATCTGACCCAAACATGGAACTGCAGCTGTGAAACAGATATTGAAGTCACCAAATGTGACCTTGAAGACGTCAGTGATTTCAAGACTGAAGAGAGTTTTTGTACCTGATTCCCCACGTGGTTTTTGTGTGCCAAGGTGAGGTTAACTAACAGTCATGAGCCTGGAGAGGGCAGAGGGTCGATGTTCCTGCATTACCTGACAGAGTTTTGATAACACTTGGCACTTGTAGAGCACTTACCACTTCCCCAGCTCCTCACAGGACAGGCAAGGAGCGCCCTTGGGTGTGTTAGAGCTGTGCAGCAGCAGGGAGAGGGTGGAAGTGACTTGCCAAGGTCATTCAGTGAGCAAGAGACAGTGAAGAGAGCAGAATTTGTCAGCCCCTGACTTCCAATCCATCAGCCTGGTGGCTCATGCTGCTCCTCTGTGGCTCCCTAAGGAAGTTTTACAGGTGACTGACTGGTTAACAAGCCCCAACCCCTGCAACTACAGTGGGTGTGTGCACCACTTGAAAAGAGGCCAACCCATCTGCTCCTATTGTACTGCCCATTTTAGTTTTGGGAAACCAAGCACTTCTCTCATCCCATCCTCTCAGAATAATGTGTCAGCTGAAGACAACTTGGCACAGCTACACTTTGCTCTGAAGCAGTAGAAATCAGAAGCAATTGCTACAGCAGCAGCCTTCATTTCTTTCCTGAGGGAGAGCACTGATCTTTTGAGAGGAAAAAAGGATGGATATATTTTCACACAAACTGATCAAACTACTTTTCACTCTGAATGAATACAAGACTGACTGAAAGTCTCAGGTGTACTAATTTTTTCTCAACAAAGTCATCCAGGTGTACACCAGAAACCTGGAAGCTAACAAGAGAGTCATCCAGGAACATCAGGAGGCATTTTCCTTTCCTGACAGGCCTTCGCTTCCACCAGATAAGAGCAAGAGCACTTACAGTGACATCTGAAAGGACTTGTAAACATCATGAGAGAAGCATCTCAGCTTTATCCCCATTAAAGTAGTCCTTTCTCCTGCACCCCAGGAAGCCAACAAGGAAAACCAAAAGGGCTTTTCCACCAAAAAGGGCAAATTTGCTTACTTCCTTTTTCTCCCTTGGGGTTGCCTCTGCAAAATGTCAAGAAGCAGGATCAAACATGTCAGTGATTGGGGTGGAGCCTGGCAGAGATTCCAGGGGCAGTTTAGGTGCTGTGAAAGGCTCACAGGATAAGGGAGGCTGCACTCAAGAGCTGGCTCAGCACCTTCCCCTTCATCTACAGAGCCCAGCTGCCCAGTGCTGGCAGGATTGTGCCCATGTCAAGGAGTTGTCACCACCTGAGTAATTCCTCTCCCCTCCCTTGTCTTGCCTAATACCCCATCTGACAGTTCTGTCAGTGTGAAGCCGTTCCCCCTTGCCCTGGCACTCCAGGCCCTTTATCAATAGTCTCTCTCCAGCTTTCTTGTAAGCTCCCTTCAGGTGCTTGAAGGCTGCAATTAGGTCACCCTAAAGCTTCTCTTCTCCAGGCTGAACAATCCCAACTCTCTCAGGCTTTCCTGGTTTGCAATATTTTAATTACCGTCAGAATTTAATAAATTCTGTAAAAACTTACTTTTCCAATGCTATTTCTAGTCAGCAGCAGTCTTTCCTAATGTTCTAACAGACTGTCTTAGGATTGCTCTTAGTAGAAACTTGAATTTTTTTAAGCCAATGTCAAGAAGCAAAAGCATGAACTGAAGTAGTTCTGGGCTGCAGATGCTGCAGACCTCAGCATTCATATTTTACACTTGGCAGTGCAGGCAGGAGAGAAAACATCCTGATATTAATTGGCAGTATTTGCAGTTATGTTCTGAGGCAGACACTGGCATACCTGAGCAGCTTCTCAGGCAAGAGCCATCCTGGCTGAGGGAATCACTGCAACACCTCTGAAAAGGTGCAGGACTGTGCCTTCCAATTTCATCCAGTGGCAGAGCTTGCAGTGTAAGTTGGTGCTTGTAACTCTGATCTTTTTAATCAAAGACAGGAAGTTTACCTGGAGATAAATATCTTCATAAACTCATTGTTTTCACTCTGCTGTCCCTGCTGCATTTTCCTTCAAGATTCTGGATGAAATAATTTCTACCTGTCTTACTTAGGTCAGTGCAAGTAAGAAACAGAAAGGGTGAGTGTGGGCAGAATGTTGGACAGAATGTCAAATTCAATAAAAATTACACACCTTTTTTTTCTGTCTCTTTTTATCCTGCACACCTCTTCACCCAGTGATTCACAGGTGCAAGTGTGTGACTGCAACAACAAACTAGGAAAACCTAGCACTTAGTGAAGGAAAAGAAAAACAAAATTATTTTTCAAGAGTTTCAAAAAATCAGTTTACTCCAAAAAATAATATTATCCAAGATAAATAATTCTTCTGACCAAATAATTCCAAAAATCTAAAGAGAACAGTATAAAAATCAAGAATAGCCAAAGGGTCTCTGGATTCAAACTGGATGGGGTAACATTCCTTAGGGCAGGGTAAGAACCAGTGGACACTCAGGCCTGCTCCTGCTGAGGGAATGCTGCAAGAGAAACAATGCATCCAAACACTGAAGGAGAAGAAGCAGATGGAAAACAGCACTTGCTGATTAATTCAGTAAATCACCTGCAGAGGACATGCTAAGTACTTCACTCTAGGTCAGAAAAATAAACCTTCCAGGCAATTAACTGGAAGCTGGAAATAAGCTGGACAAGTCAGTTGAGAGAAAGAACCAAACCCACACTTCTTTATAAGTTTTTTTTCTCCTTTGCCCTTACCTTTTCTATTACACAGCCCAAGAAGTGTTTGAAAAAAATGAAGCACTTGATCAAAAATATTTCCTAAGAAATAATCCCAGAAATGAGAAATTATTTTAAAACTTTCTCAAATTATCTCAATGCTTCTTTGAAGTTATTGCAGAAAACTGCTTCCTGCAGTAGCTGGGTACTTCACCCCAAACACACTTGAAGAGCCACTGCTGAGCACCAGGCTGAGCAAAGTCTAGAAATACAGCACAGGAGGCAACCTGTGGATCCTTTCCAGGGAGGTTTTCATACCTACCCAAAGCTTTTTCACCCTCACGTTGCTCTCTGTTTCTTACTCTTCATTCCTTAGCACAAAGGTTTTGTTGTGTCTGTACTCACAGCACCACTGCAGCAAGAGAGGAAGAACTGGGTGAAAAAACCTTTTTGAACAAAAAAATTTCATGTTGAGTTTGGAAAAGGAAAACCATAGAAAGAAACAACCAGAAATAATTTTTAAAAACCCACTGAAAACCAAAGCTCATTTGTTTCCAAAGGTTGTTTTCTTTTTCTTCTTTTTTTTTTTTTAACAGATTTAGGAGAATGCTTCAGTGAGGTAGAAGAACCCATTTCAGAATATGACATTCAATTTTATTTAAAGAGCCACATTATCTGAAGTATTGAACAAGCAAGTGACAACACACCTACAGGATCAGCTGCTTCATCACAATCACGATGCTTGAAAGAGACAAAATCCATAAGATAGCATTTTAATAATGCAGTTTAAAAATATACAATGCCAGAAAAAGTGGGAAAAAGATTTTGGAAGATCTGAAGTTGTAGAAGAGGAAGCAGCAGTATTAGGAAGCAGCTTGGAAAGAATGAAAAGGTGGACAGGAGAGTAGGAAACAAATGAACCAACAAATAATTCATTAAATCTAAATTGGAAGAGAGCAGTTTAACCAACTTCACAGATAAGAGAAGGAACATTTTAACAATGAGGTAGTGCAAAATAAGTAGGTAAATTATAATCCTTAACCAGGTTTGCTCACCAAGGTGATGATTCTGGAAGAACAGGTCAGGATGATATGAAAATCAAGGCACAAACTTAAGTCTAAGCACCAACATTTCTCATAAAATGTAAACAAAGAAACTCGTAGATGTGAAGCAACAAACTTCTGTAAGGTTTCAGGGAAAAATCCATTATGAAAGGAAACACTGAGACTTCCAGCAGCAACTGAGAACTTGGGGAAGTGTCAATTGACAAGGAAGGGCAGCAGAGCCACAAAAAATTCATAATAGTTGCATCTTAGTTAATCCACAAAGCATAAACTAGGCAGACAAACAGAATTAAGAATATGAGGTGCAGGAAAGCAAGAATTCAATGAGCTGTCACTGTATATCAGCCTGAGGGTGATCTGACACCCTTTGGTCAAATATGAAGGAAAGATGAGAGGTCAAAACCAGTGGCCTTTGGTACTAATAGAAAAGGCAGAGAGGAGCCATCCCAAGCAGCTGAAATAAAAACAAAGCTGCCAGAAAACAGAGAGGGAAATCCCCACAACCAAAATGTAAGAAAGAAAATATTCACCTGCAATAAAGGCTGCTGGGAAGTCAGAAGCAGAGATAAGCACCTTGTTTCTAGCTTCACATGTTTCTAGTAATTTGTGAGGGTTCTGGTTAGTACATAGAAAACCAATCAGGAAAGGGTGCAGAAAGCCAGGACAAAAGAACAGTCTTTGTAAACCAGAGTTTAGAATGTCCTGAGGAGACAAAGTACTGACAGAAAAAAAAAAAAAAAAGAAGAAATATGAGGAAAAACTGCAGAGCACATGAACACAAACAGTAAAGAAGGAAGGGGAAACAAGAACCTCCATGAGAAGAATCTTTTCAGTGCCTAGTCTCAGTTCACAGAGGGATGGAATTACAGCAGTAAAGCAATGTTTTGGAAGAAGGTGTAGAGAGTATTTAATTTTTTCTTTTCTTTTTTACCCTTGATGAAACTATTTTGCCTCAACAGTATTTTTTATTCTGTCCCAGGCTGAACTTGGCTTTGAGCTCAGTGGCTGAGCTCATCAAGCCCCATGTCACGTGAAATGTTGACATAAGTTTCAAGCTCCCCCAGAGGCAAACAGCTGCTTTGTGTGTCCAGAACGCCTGCAAAATGATTTCTGTGATTCACCCAAACACCAGACACATCCCTAACGACCAAGCAAGCAGAATGCTGCATCTGCAGCAACAGAAATCCATGTCACCCACAGTACAGCCACTCAATTTGAGAATCCAGGGCATCTATATGCAATGTAAGTCCTGCTATAAAGCAATTTCCCAACTTCAGCTTAAACACACAGAGCTGCTGCAAAGCACAAGGCAGTTGAGATGAATACAGAATAGCAGCATGAAATCTCCTTTGACAACAAAAGGGAAGAGGCTACACAATGGAACAGCTTCATTTACCCTCAAACTTCTGCAGGTAGGTTTTTTGGAAAGCAGTTGATACCCACAGAACCCTGGCCTGACCTGCAATAATTCAACAGCCTTGCTAAAATGAACACTGATGAGTTGAGTTTGACTTCTATACTTCAAAACTTTTTCAGGCACATCTCCAAAGCTCAAATGGAACTAGGTGATGCATCCCTCACATGGACAAAAAAGACCCATGAGGATTGCTGCTCCATGAGAACAGCAGCTCTGGTTTCAACAGAGGGAGCCTGAAAGATCTTTAAATACAGGACAGGTGTGCTCAGCACAAACACACCTGAGAAAAACCCAACCTTTGCCAGCTTCACTGTTACACTAAGTAGCAAGTGGGTGAAATATAAAAGTATAGTTTTCCACCTTCACCCACAGATAAACTCCAAACAGGGAGGTCTCTGGATCAGCTACATCATCTGCTTGCTGGTGACACAGGGCCAAAGCAAAGCATTACAAAGAGAGCCTAAGCTTTGATACTGGAAATAAGTTATAGTTCTGCCATCACCCATATTAAAAGAGCAGTCTTCAATGAAGAGGTTTTCTACCACACAGGGCATTACAGAGCTAACTATGGCAGAGGCCAGTAGCCATCAGCAGGATGTGACTCCCATGTTTTATAAACTATTTCAAAATGACTGTCAGAATTATGTCTGGAAAAGAGGATATCCGTGTAACAGCAGCAGATAAACTCTTGGTTTCACTAGCAATTTCCTCTTGATATTACTCAAAATGTGCAAAAGAGCATTTCTGATTTATTGCAGGCCCAGATCTTATCCTTAAATGTGTGCCACAAGCAGCTCCTGTAACAGAGTACACCACAATTCTCTTACAACCCTCTCCATTTAGCCTCTTTGTAAGAAACAGTGGGATCTGTGCTGAACTCCCTCCAATCACAGAAACAACTGCATTGCTGACCTTCTCCTGAGACCCCCAACAGGGATCTAAGGAGGCTGCTTTGGCATCAAGCCCAGGATGCTCAGGTTACAATTCTTTCCCCTACCTTGTGGTGGCAATGGGAAACCAGCCACGGTACCATCCTACTCAACAACAACTCTAAATAGCAATGGGAGCTGCAGCAGCAAGTCATGCTATCAAATAAATACTCTGACAAAGGCTCAGCCAAGTCAATGTGCTAAATGGACAAGCAAGACATTCTCTCCTCGAATAAAGATCTGGTTTATGTGGCGTGTGAACACCTGCTGATAATCCACCTTGGGCCGCCTCCTCCTCCGGGACTGGCTCCTCGCCCGGGCCCCAGCAGCACCGGCCCCCTCTGTGTGGGCAGTCCTGCTGCCCACCTCAGCTTCACTCCTGTCACCTGGGGGCTTCTTCTCTCCAGCTCTGCCCAGGTGTTTCTGCCTCTCACGCTCCTCCTCTGCTCTGCCTCGTCCAGATCCAGCTTTCAAACTCAGCGTCTGAGAGTCATTTGTCAGGGCCGGCTCCTCTGAGACAGTCTTTGAGTCAGCTCCCTTCTTCCCCGAGGAGTCCTGCAGCTTGAGTCTGTCAAACAGCTGTAAAAGCACAGTTGTATCTATGAGCACACTTGTAAAACAAGAGAGGCCACTTGTTCCACCCTTCTACATTGTATTTTCATGTACAACCCCCAACAGTTCACAAGACACAGTGACAAATCTCCACCAGCAATATGACCATGTTTGCTCACCAAAGTCAAACAGTGGCAGGTGAATGAGTCTCTTGCATGCTCATGACTGTTTCAATGTGAGCATCAAGGAATTTAATTTGGGGAGCAACACTGCTGTGTGGTAGCCTTTAATTATGATCAGGAGAAACAGAGATACCAAGTAGCTCCTACAGCTCACTTTCCCCCACATTCTTTTAATATTGTCAGACAGTTTTACAGAGATTTCCATCCTTGTGACATGAATCCCTAAGATAAGGGGCCTCCATTAGTAAAGTCTGTACACTGAAAAACTGAGGGATCTTTTATGCTCCCCAAAACCAACTAAAAGATGACATGTGGGTATTCTGGGAGGTGAGCATACCACAAACAAAAGAAAAATAATAAAAGCTACAGCAACAGACCCAAAGCACTGTATGAACTCATTAATCTAAGAATACATGGTGCTGAAACTGGAAAAGAAATTGCTTTTACTCTGGCAGCAGACAAGCTTTTATGAAATAATGACAAATGAGATTTTTGGTTAGCCTCTCTCTTCCCAGCAACAGGATGGAACGCCAATGCTTGTGAGAGTGAGCTAAAGGAACAATGACAACTTGATTATTTTTAACTAATATTTAAAAAAAGGAAGGGTGGGATCTATCAGAAGGCAGATTTAAATGGCAGGAATTTGAAAGCAAACTCCTCACAATGAAACAGTTCAAATGTTTTTGTGATGCTTCTCTGATGTTCAAAAGGCCTGGAGCTGTTGCCATTCAATGGGCACTGCCCTGTCACATTTTTTTTCCCTTCATTGTTCAGAAGTTCATCTATCATCTCTTCAGTTGTCAGCGTGGTAAACATCTCTATTTGCAGCTGGATCCTAGAGAGTGGAGACCTTTGTGGAGCTTGGGCTTCACAGCACCCAGACTGGAAGCTCGAGTGACCAAAGGGCTGTGTTGTTTCTCTGGCTGCAGAAATAGACTGTGCCATGAGGAACTTCAGGACCAGAGGAATGCACTGCCACATTCTCTGGCAAGACAAACATGGACCTGATCAGTCACAGGTGCAAAAAATACACAGAACAAATCCCACACCAAAATCCACAGAGTGAGCTTCTAGAAGCTCAGCCTGTTACCTTAAGCAGTGGCAGCAACTCTGATCTGATTCTAAAGTGGAGCTTTAGTAACACTGAACTACTAAAGCACTTTCAGAAAGATCAGAAAACATTTTGGGTATGTTTTTTTACTCAGTTCAAGTTGTTTTAGAGTCATCCATAATAAAAGGAGGTAAAATATTTCAAATGTAAACATGAGCTCCAAATCAATGCTCCCCTTTCATTACTTTGAAAAAGGAGATGCTAATAAGAAAGAAAACAGGAGATGTTACCTACTCGAGTCAGTGAGAGCTGAGGTTCTGCATAGAAGGCTTTGCCCATTACTGGTTTCCTGTAAGTCTCATCCACATCTGTCAGGGCCTAAAAAAAGATAAAAGAGACAGAAAGATTGAAATTAAAATAAAACATGAAGCAGCTTTGGACCAGCTTTGTGTCAAAGCATTATGAAATTATGTTCTGAGAGAAAATCCATTCCAGGAACAAGCTGTGCTTTGGAGCGGGTTTGTTAATCATCTAAATTGTACTGAGGTGTAAAAGCAGCAGCAAAGTCCATCCTGCATTACTTGCAAAACCTCTGTGATCCTTGCCTGCAAAATCCTTCCTTCCTCCCCACTTCCAAACTTTTCACACCTCCAGGCTCACAGATATCTAATAGCTGCTTTTCTATCTACTGCCTTTGAGATCTTCACAAGGTAGAAAACAGGGAAAAGCTTTTGTCACTTGGCAGCACAGTGATGTTAGCAAAAGAAATCAGAGAAGCACCCACCACTATAGAAAGACTGGGTTTTGTAGAGAAAGCTCTGGAAGCTTCTGATATTCCTCATATTCCACCTTCCTGTGTTCTTATACAAAACCTCTGAAGATGCTGGGAACCCTTCAAAGCTTTTCTCTCACCTAAAACCTCTCTAAGATGGTTGGGCACCTCCCAGATCCAACACCAAGTACTATTTAAGTCTGAAACCCAGCACTTGGTACCAGAGCAAATTAGTTTGTGAACCACAAAACCGCCTTAACCTTCCCCACACATCATTTGCTAAAACCTGTTGCAAATTTCAAGTTTTCAATATCATAGTTAAAAATCAAAGGATGGAACAATAATTACCATATTCCAGAATTTGTCAAATGCAACCAAAAACCCAGTGCAGACTCCACGCAGCCCTTTGAAAGTGCGGATGTGGACGTTGATTCTGACACCGTCTCGGACACAGCGGTGAAGTTCCCCCAGTGGGCTGCCTTCATGGACTAGAACAGAAAGAGAACATCACCAATCTTCAGCAAAATATATAAAATCATAGAATAGAATCATAGAATGGCCTGAGTTGGAAAGACTGATTAAAGATCATCTTCTCTCTGCTGCAGACAGGGACAGCTTGCACTAGACCAAGGTTGCTGAGAGCCTCATCCAGCCTGGCCTTGAACACCTCCAGGACTGGGTGAAGCAGTGCCAGGCCTCACCACCCTCACAGCCAAGAACTGCTCTCTCATGCCTAATCTAAACCTACTTTTTTTCAGTTTGAAGCCATTCCTGCTTTTCCTGTCACTGCATATTCTTGTAAAAACCTCTCTTTTCAGTATCTACCTATTTAAAAACCATGTAGAAATCCACTCTATGTACAAGCATGGCAGAGCTTGGCACAATACTTGTGCCACAATACAACAATAGCAATGAAGAAGCCCCAAGCACTGCAGCACATTGTGGTTGCCATCACCAGACCACCAAAACTCTTCTTACAATGGGGAGAGCCAAGACTTCAGAAAATATCATGGTTTTTCTTTACATAGCCCACAGCCAAATCAGTCTTAGCTGAAAATCTTTTTGCTACGTTTCAAAAACATGCCAAGTAATTCAAACTGTAAATAAAAGTGGTTGAGAGGGAACAGAGAGCTCATGGGGGCAGAGTTAGTTCCACAGAAAAGACAAAAGCCTGGTTAAGGCTACCTCAGATTAGTTATGAGCTGCGAATAAAGAATTGTAGCAGATTTGTTCCTTTTCTTTACAAGGGGATCTCTGAAACAATGAATGACTCAAAATCCTTCAACTTACTAAACTGGATCAGTTGAAACTGATGAAAATGCATTGTTTCAGTTAAGATTTCAGCAGCCAGCTGAACATTCTTCAAAAAGCCTTTGCAAGGAAATAAAATTACTCTAAGGAGCAGCCAGCAATTAAACCATGCTAAACCCCAGGGCAATAATGCTTTTACCAGGGCAAAAGTGAAGGAATTTGGTAAAACATACAGCTTGCCTGGCTCACACAAGCCTTGTCTGCACACCAGAAATCTTTGTAAGTGTAACTTATCTAGAATGGTAGATATTATTTACAACTTCCACCCATGCCTTGGTACCCATTTGCTCGTGCAAACACAGCCCCAGGATTGCTGTGCAATTCCTCCTAAGAGTCAGGGAACAGACTTGGTCTAAAATCTCACTTGGTTCTCCACATTAACAAAATATGTGAGCCAGAGATGATCTCCCACCTTGTGCTTTAGGGACTGTGGAGTCAAGATTTGCACACCAGAAAATGCTTCCTGTGAGTGTAAAGTGACTGTGTAAACCAGCTGATCTGCAGGACTGGGCTGCAGGGTAATTCATGGCCACAGCAGGGAAATCTAAATCAGTTTCCTCTGAATTAACCTAATCACGTTTATTTTTTGAGATCCATTGTCTTCTTGCCAGCCCTCTCCAGCTTGATAACTGCAGGAAATTGGTTTCACACAGAGCATGAGGTGTCTCTGCACCTCCCAGCCTTGCTTAGGGGGTCCTTCCATGAGCCTCTGTGTCTCCTTCAGCTGAACTGACAACAAACATGTTCTGGATTGTCAGATCCATCACAGGAACCACAGATGACACTATCATGATATCAAATTGATGCTTCCAGTAAGAAAACAGTTTTTTTTCTAATCAGCTCTGAGAACTTATAAAATAATTTAAAATCCAGACTTATTTTTAGATTTTAAGTTCCAATATTTCCTTTGAGTCAGAACTCCATCTACAACTTTTTACAGAATTCTACATCCAACCCTTATTTCCAACTATGCCTCTGCCTCTCAGCACCCAGGAAAACACTACACAGCTCTACTAAATCTACACTCTGCCCACTTTTCCTTTCTGTTTAAAGTTCTGGCTCCTCCATGGCAAATCTCCAGCTTTATCTGAACAGAAGGGCAGAACGCATCATCCAAAAATCCTTCAACAATCTGACATTCTCAGAAAAAATAAACCCAGCAACACAAGGCGTTTATTTTGGGAACACACCTCCTCTGCAAGCACCAAGGGCTGCAACTAGCAGGCTCTGCACACAACTAAATCTGCCTGTGCCTTCTGTGCTGTTAAGGACCAGCACGAACAATTTTTCAATAGATAGGAAAAAGAGTTAGCTAGTTGGTGTTCAAAATTCAACCCCTACTTGTATAAAATAAGCACATGCTTAACACCAGGACTCTGAAAAATGACTCAAAAACTATTGTCAGCAGAAGGAAAGCACCTCAAAAGGGTGAAAATAAAGATCTAAACTCTGGTTAAGTTCAAGTCCTCCTCAGGGCAGAATCTATTAAGAGGCAAGATTAGAAAAACCTCAAGAGAAAAGTTGAAATAACTCAGAACACTGTCTAACACCTTTCCACCTGCCCTGCACGTGAATTCTCTGCCCCTTGGTGAATGCAAAGCAATGATAAATAGCTCCTCCTGAACTGATCCAGCACAGGGGAAGTTTACCCTGCCTGCATAGATAGCATTTTTACAAGAAATATGTATATCATCATAGCTGATTAATTTATGTCACAGCTGTCTCGCACCTCAATGCGCTGTTCTGCCATCCTGTTACCCGAAATGCCGGTATTTCTGCCTGCAGGGTGTTCGATTAGCAACTAAGTAGCAGAAGTGTGTTACAGATTTACCCTGCAGTTATGGTTTAGCTACACCCTGGACTGACCCAAATGTGACCCTGAGATTAGCTCAGTCGGTTAGAGCATGGTGCTAATATCAGTCCTGGTTAAAAATAGTACTTTTGAGAATGCAGCAGTGTGTCATCCTTTTTCTCCTTAAAACCAAGAGGATGTATGTCATTAACCAATTTACAGAGCAGAACAACACAATCACCAGAATAAAGTCAGCGTCATCTCTGCGTGAGTAGCTCTGTGAAATGCTGTTCCTCATTCCTGCACACCATTTCAGAGAATCGTGGAATGGTCTGGGTTGGGGGGAACCTTAAAGCCCATCTCGTTCCAACCCCCTGCCATGTGCAGGGACACCTTCCACTACACCAGGTTGCTCCATGCCCCATCCAGCCTGGCCTTGGACACTTCCAGGGAAGGGGCAGCCACAGCTTCTCTGGGCAATCTCTACCAGTGCCTCTGCACCCAAGAATCACTTCCCATCAAACTAAATCATTCCCCCCACACCACCCACCCACACCCCGTTGTCACCCAACCGCTTCCGCCAGCCATGGCTCTCCCCTCACCCCCAAACTCCCCCAAACTCCACCGCAACTCCACGCCAGGCCCAGCCGCAACCCTCAGCCCACCTCAGCATGACCCCGGCCCTCACACCCTCCGCCCCCCGCCCAGCCTCGGCTCCCCGCGCCCGCCCAGCCCGGGGCCGCGCTGCCCGCGCCCTTACGGGGCATCCTGGTGAGGACATTGCGCGGTGCCCGCCGCCGCCGCGTCGTCTTTCCGCCTTCAGCCTCCTCCTGCTCGGGGCCCGGGTTGACCATGAGGCTGCGGAGGCGCTGGATGCGCTCGGGGTCGGGGGCGGGCCGGCCCCGGCGGGACGCGCGGGCGGCGGGGGCACCGCGGCGGGCGGGGGCACCGCGGC
>VZUI01039002.1:0-41695 GCA_013401135.1 Cettia cetti
GTATAAATCTGAAACTCCATAGCCTGCCAGCTACTGTTCTCCCATTTTATTCAGACAAAACAATTCCTCTAGGCCTGTAATTCAAGGACACCCTACTGCTCCAGGCCCCGAAAAGTGTAAACAGAAGTGAGCTACCTGAAGGTGTAATTAGAGGATTAACCCCTGATATGTAAGTAGACCAAACTTACAATTATCTGAAAAACGGGTAACCATCTTGGGTGTAGCCCCTTTGGGGAGGCTTTTGACTGCCCAAGGTGTATCTATTGAAGACCTTTAATGAATACCTACTTTTATTCTCTCTTAATCTTGTCCAGCCTGTGTTCTAGGTAGCCACTCCAAGGTATCAACTGCAAGCACAAGAAGGGTCTTCTCCAGGTCTGAAGGACACTCTTCTCATCACCTGACCAGTGCTGCTGGTATCACTGCTCTCAGGGGCCCCCTCAGCTCGGTGCAGCACCTCTTCCTACCACCCCTCTGTCCTGAAGAGGCTGTCCTGAATGATCTGGCAGGTTGAAACATCACTCCCTCGATACACAGCTGTAAATAGGTTGCTCTGGTCCTCAATTGGCAGGAAGGATGTGGCAGACTGCTCTTGTGTCTTTGACAAAGGCAAAACTCCAAATAGCACAGACACTTGAAGCAGCAGAAGAAGTAGCTGTGCCTATGGCACTGCTAGAGAACTCTCCACCCAAACCATTTAGGTCTAGCTTGCTTTTATTACCACTTCACTCACTCTGAATCCAGTCCACAACCCCAATCCAGGGGCTGTCATAAGGGCATGAACATTTGGTACCAAATGTGGCAGAAAAAAAACTAGAGAAACTCCAGAAAGTCTTTTAAGAGCTGTCCCCTCAACCAGAGTCACTGCTGACAGTCTCAAGACCAAAGGCTGGGTATGGTTGGTAACAGGTCTAGAAATGGTCTGTAAGAGTCTGACCATTGTAGGAACACATACCCTTTTCTATGAATGAATAAAGAATTCCTCAAGTGTATAAGATCATTGTATAAAAATGTATTATAAAGCCCCCACCATGGTGATATAATATCCTTTTCAAATTACCTTTTTTTTTTCTTCATCCTATGAATATTTAGAACCCAAATTAGGGAGACAAGCTTAGCTTTTCCTTGCAGGAAACATTCTTCTCTGTTATAAATGGTGCTAGTTGGCTGGGCTTAAACCCAGCAAGGGCTGCCAGCCCTCCAAGAGAGTTTTACTTGTCTTCAGTCCATATGGCTCTTTCCCAGTTCTTATTACAGGATAAATTTTAAAAAATATTTTTAGTTCAAGCAGGCAAGCAATGAATGAAAGTGAATGTGCCAGATGTCCCTCTCCATTCTGTCCAGTCCACCCATTTTCTCTCTCTTTTAGGGTAAACAGATGGTTGTGGATGGTGTATTTATCACAAACCTTTTACAAGGAGAATAAACAAAGCAAAAAGCTAGGCCTGCAGCACATTTCAGCTGCTGGCTTTCTTTATACACAAGGTTGGCTTGGGTTGCTCTGAAAAGTCCAACCATTTTCCCAACCTTTCTAAGACTTCTTAGCTCCCCTCAAGCTGGCCCATTTGGGGTAGGTATTGTTAGTAGGTGGTGATGGACACGCCTCCTCCTATCACAGTCTGATTTATTTTATCCCTTTCATGACCCAGGCATGGTGACACAGGTTTTTTTTTTAATTTTGACTGCAGTCTGGACACAGTGTGTTCACAAGCAAGGGCTTGGACCTCTCATCTAAAGATCTCAGCAGAGCTCACCAGAAGGCTGAAATCCAAACTGAGAGTGCTGCCACTTTCCTGACAGCCTGACCCTTAGCCAGTGGTGTCCCATGTCCCAATATATGAATAAAACAAAGATTAGAATAACCAGATATATAATCACAACAGTCAAGAACTGTTAATGGATTATGGATCTGCCATGGTTCATTTTCATCCTGGACCCAAGCAGGGGAGGGAGAGCTGGGAGTTTGACCATTAATATAAACTCTGGTTTTCACTTGATAGTCTGCTTTCTTGAAGACGTATTGTCTTTTATAGATCTTTGGAATCTGAGAAACTCTGTTAGAAATGTTTTGTGTGACACTGGATCATGCAAACTCTGGAATTCTGCTTACAGTCCCCAGACAAATGTCTTACAGTTTGTTCTTAACCTCTCCTGAATATCAGGCACACTGACAACATTGTGCCTTTCATTGTGCAGGGAAGAAGACATCTGCAGGCCTCAAACTGCTTCTCAGCTTCCCACCCAAAACCAGCACACCTCACCTGAACTCACTACACTTCCTACATATGCAGAGTTTGAGTTGAGGGTGCAGTCAGAACAGGGATTCTCACAAGATGTTCATTACTGCTTGTTGGGTGGTTAAAATAATGAGTAGTTGTTTCTGTGGTATTTTAGCTGTGTACAGTTTTGGCCCTGGCCAGGGCAAAGGAATTGCAGAGAAGAGCATATTTCAAGTAATAAATTTAAACATTTTGAAACTTGAGGGGAAAAAAAAGGTGAATTAAGAGGAAGCCAAAGATTAGGGTTAGAACTTGTTTAATCCAAACTAGGATATCCATTGCTGAGAAAAATGTTGACCACGGCTATTCTCTTGGTATTGAGTCTGTTCTCTCCCCACCCTGCTTTCTTGGAAGTCACTGTACTCTGGCTCTTCAATTAGCGATGGATAACTGATGCATTACACACTGGAAAAAGCTTATCATGCTGCATTATTTGTTCCATCACTGGAGCCCTATCACCACTGTGAAATCTATTTCTTCAAGTTTGAAAGGGACTTGGATAAACCACCTGGCCATCCCATCTGGAACTGTCAACTGTCTGATCCAGGCAGTTTGTCACTGCCCATGAAAATGGCATTGATGGAGTGAATGTGTCTCTGGTACATATTTTGGAGCAAGGGTTTGTGCAGCTGAGCTGACAGAGGCTGAGCTGTGTTCTGGAGGATCACCCGGACTGCAGCTCTCCTGTAGCTGGGAGCTCAGGCCTGAGTTTCTGCCCTTTTAGGTGGTCCTTCAGTTTAGGTGTATAGATGGGGTGAGAAAAAATTATTTTAGGCTGTAAAAATGGAGGGATGAGGTAGCAGTGGTACTCCCAGGGTGCTGGAGCATATCACCTCAGGGTACTACCCTGGGGAATCCAAGAGGTGGTGGAGAGTGGATGGAGAGACAGGACTTCAGCCCCAGCTCTCATACTGGAAAGAAAATTCCAGTATCAAACAAGGCAAGAAGATTTCCTGACTGATGGAAAAATCAGAGTTAGGGAAAATCCACACCTTTCCAGAAAGTTATCTGCACTGGTTGAGGGCAGAAGCCATGTAATGGAGCTGGATTTGCCCTCCTCTCATTCTCCACAGCTAGTGGGATAGCTTCCTATAACCAGTTTTGGAAACACCTATAAAACACATTCTCTACTATGTTCCTCAGGGAGCTGGTGTGACTGCTAGCCACACACAACTTGGGCACCACAGGCCAAACTGCACAAAGCACTCAAAGCACCATCACTGTCTGCAGAGCGCAGTGGCTGCGGGTTATAGGAGAACAAAATGTTTAACCACAGCAAAGGTGAGGCATGGGTGGTAACTGTAAGCCCTTTTTTTGTGACAATCACCTGGAAAGCCCCACAAATCTGTCTTCCCCTTGATGGCCCACTCTGGAGGCTCTCCTGGGAAGAAAGGTGGTGGGTTTTGCCTGAATCCCTGTTACTGACAAAACTTGCCACTGAAAAAGGGGTAGATCACAGAAGCTTTCAATGAGAATACTTCATTTGTTCCTGTGGGTTTGCAGTGGTCAGCACAGATATGAGAAAAAGCTTCAAAGGTGCCAAATTGAAGTCTGAGGGCTCTGCCTGAGGCTGCTAGAGCAGTGAGCCAAAGGGCAGTGCAGTGCTGGGTGTTCATCCTTGGCACCAGAGAGAGGACACCTCTGCTGCAGCAGGAGTGGTGGAAGTTCCAGACAGACCAAAGGGGTGGGCAGCCCTATGAGGGCAGGATGAGGAGTGTACCCAGGGAGCAAAGAGCCCAGAGAACTACAATGGGTTGGGAATTTGTAGTTGGTCAGTGCATTGTGGTGGCACAGGGCAGGGTGACCCTCTTCCCTTCAGCTGTGGCCTGTCTCTTTTACTATCTCAGTAGAGACTTGCTTGTGAAGCTGCAGGTGCAGATTACCTCTGTGCCTGATATGGAGGAATTTTCACTGCAAACAGGATTAGTTGTAAGTGAAGGAGCCATAAATGTTTAATTACAGATACAAGCCTCTCTGGGCCACAGAAAAAGAATATATATGTATTTTAATTTTATTGTAGTACATCTATTTGTTGTCTCTTGAAACAGTAGCCTTCAATTTTACATACTAACCTCACCAATAGACCAATTACCCAATGTCAATATGAATAACATTTATAAGAGTCAGGCCCCTTTCTCTTAGAGCAGTTTTTGCCTGCAGACAGAGTGGGAAGCAGCTTTCACTTTCATTCAACATTTTTTGCATTTTAGCTGATATCTCATTACCTGACATCAACAGACCCATGTGCTTCACTTCAGCTTAGGCTGCTGATTAGCAGATTGAAGCACATCCTGCTGCCAGAGACCAACAGGACAAATGTGGCAGCTGTGTGTCAGTTCAGCTGGCAAAGGCTGGAAGGGTGATGCTAGGTGTGCAAATGCAAATGTAACTCACACCAGTCTTGCACCTAAAAGCAAAGCCAAACCTTTTAGGTCAGTCCTTTTCTCATCTGGTTTTTTCAGCATGAAGGATTTTCAGTGTTTTATTCTAGTGGAAAGTTAATTCAAAAATCTGCTGTTTTTGATGTCCTATTATTTCAGATTTGGGCCACGTGTTGAATAAGTGTATTCAAACAAGTGAATACATGATCTTGATCTTGATCATTTGGAGATCAAGAAGGGAGAATAAGAATCAATTCCTCCATTGTTTTTTCACTTCTGAGTCCAAAATTTCTGCCTTTAGATTTGTGGGACAGCTTGTGGATTTTGTGGGACAGCTATTCCTCACTGAAGGCACAGAGCACAATAATGGGCAGCAAATATTTCTGCAGACAGGATTCTGTTCAAAAGATTGGAAATAAATGATAAAAGTCTAAACTTTGCTATTAATTGGGGCCAAAAAATATCTGTAGCATCAAACCACAAAAGCAGCGATGGGCAGGGACCAGGTGGACTCTATTAGTGTGCAAGGAAGAGAAGGAATCTTTCTTCTTCCAATAGCTGCCAAGAAACAATCTTGTTTCAGCTTTTGCATGAAAAGATAGATGGTGGCTTTGAGGCCCAAATCTCTTTGGTTTTATTCCTTCTCTTTTCGGGACATGGGTGCTATGGATGTTCATTACTCACATTGGAAACATTTGCCACAGGAAGCCCTTGGAACAGACTCTGGAAAGCTATGAAAGGCCTAATGTCAGCCAAAAAGATCAGCATCCCAGCGCTTGCTGAATCAGATTATTAAGTGCCAAGATAAATTAATGTTTGTCTCTTAGATATTCCAAATTTTACAGAATCCAGGATTTTCAAACTCCCTTCCTACCAAGAAAGTCCTCTCTATCTGAAAAAGAAACCCCACTTTGGGGGCAGCAGCTTCTGCAGAATCTGCAACTGTGTTTTCTGAAGTCTAGCTTCACTGTCCAGTAAATTCCCTTTCACCTCTGTTTGCTTGGTGAAATAACTAGAACATCTGAATTTTTTAAAAAATTAGGATTTTCAGTAGTCATAAAGCACAGGCTAATGAGCCTCTTCTGCAAGTTTAGGTAATTAATATTTATACATTGCAGCAAGGCTCAAGAGCTAATCTATGAAGTGTTATTTAATAATTCTGAATATCTGCCTTGGGAATCTGAGATTGAAATTCACTGCAATTGAATTAAAGTTCAGTTAAAGGCTCCTGCCGTTAAATCTTTAACATAGGAGCAATAAACACAAAAAAGGAAGAAGATGCAGCTCTGCCTGGCAAACCTGTGGTCTGAGATAACTGAGCAGTGTGGAGAGTGAGTGTTACTGAGACAACTTGTTTTTTTTTATTCTTGTGGGCAAGCATTGAGCCAACAGGAGCCCAATGGTTTCTGTTCCTGTGCCATACTTGGCTGGTGGAGAATGAGAAAAAGGGAAGACCAGCTCTTGGCTGCCTCCAGGAGGCTGGACCACTGTTGCAAACCCTTTGTGTCTGTGGGGGCTAGCATTGTCTTTGGGGGCAGTGGTGCAGGCCCATACTCCTCTGTGTGCTGTTGAGTAGGAAATTACCATGGCAAGTGGTGGGGTACAGGCCAACACTGACACTCCTTGTGCTTGTGACACCAGCTAACAGCCCCCAACTGCAAAGGGCTTGCCCCTCTCCCTCCTCTCCAGCCAGCATCTCTCCTGTGACATGACTTGTCCTGCTGTCTCCCACAGAAGGAACCAGAATATGGAACAGAGAATCCTTTCTCATCATCATTCAAGGGCTTTCTTACCATCACTCGGCAACCATAACATTGCAGGGCTGGGAATTATTCCTGGGACTAATGCCTTCTTCATTAATGTTGTTGCAGCCATGTACTGGTGAAGACTTGCTCACAGACCAAGGAGCTACTTGAGTTTGGGGAGGTTGGGTGTGCTTGTGGATGCATGTACAGAACTGCATCCTGCAGTTATGGCTTTCTAGAGAATACTAGTGGGTGGTTCAAAAAGTAAAATAAGGATATTATTCTTATACAAATATAATTTGATTCTTTTAGACTGAAATAAGCCCCTGGTAAATTTATATTTACTTGGCAGTGAAAACATAAAACTGGGTTTGGCAATTCCATTTAGGAAAACATTAGGAACTCAAGGGAGAAAATATTACTTGGCCAAGTATGTTGAACTAATGCTGAGAAATGGGACTCTGTGAATCTGAATTCAACACAGTTTTTTAAAGCTACTTAGCCGGTCTCCTTCCACTGTTGGCCAACTGACAGAAATTCAGTGTTTTTCTTCTAGTGAATGAAAAGCGTAGTCAGAAACAGCCATTGGGTCAGGTTCATATGCAAAAGCTCCTCTTGTGCTTTTGTTTCCTAATTGCTTTTGGAAGGATTTTTCAGACTGGGCTGACGCAGTTGTGTGTGTGAATTTCCTGGCAAACAAGAAAGGTGACTGTGTCCAAAAGACATTTAAGAGTGTGAATTCACAGCCTTTCCATGTCTAATCAAGGAGCATAAACCATTAGCCACATGTTCCCCATTTCCATCACATTTTTTCACACTTAAACAAAAACATGCCAAAGGAAAGGTGCTACATTTTTTAATGCCCCCAAATAGGAACCACAGGAGTCCATTAAATGCTGTGGTCATTTCCAGCATACAAATCAATTTTCCTTGTGGTGGTGAAGTGGTGAATAATGACTGGTTTGTTTAAAGGAGCATGACTGATTTTGGATGAAGGATCCTGTCACTTTGGCATTTTTAGTTTTATTTATTGCATGCAAGGATATAAAACCTGGTACTGGTCTCAGTGCCAGGCTTACTACTGGAAAAGCTGAAAGGACCACATAACGTCTGGTGCAGCAAAGAGGTTCTCCTTCTGCAAGGCATTTGCTGGACTCCTGAAAAATTATTTTGATTAACATGGCAGAGAAGGATTTCATCAGTTGGCATCTACTGGCTTTATTTTTTCTTCCATTTTGCCTGTGTCAAGATGAATACATGGAGGTGAGCAGAAGATCTTATAACCCAGTGGCCAAAATATTGCAAAGTCACCACCAGACTGGTCAAAAAGGTTCCAGAAGCAGGGAAATATTGAAACAGCGGAATCAACTTATAGAGTGGACTGTTGATAATAGCACATCTACAGACCATAAAGTCCTGAGACCAGAGGTAGATGATGTAGAACTGACTACCTCAGATAGAGTCCAGGTACTCTGAATTAATCTTCTAAAGATATCTTTAAAACTAATGACATATTTTGTTTTTGTGCTAACTTACTAGTGATATATTTATGAAATAATTTTTATTAAAGTTGTGTATTGGTCTGTGTCCTGCTGGGCTGCTTTACAGGATCTTTTAGTGAGCTGGTAGAACCAGCAGTGGTTGGGGACACTGATTTCAACACAGGCAGCAGTGCTTTGTTCTGTTGAAATTGTGAAGTTGTAAAATCATATATTCTGAAATACAGCTTCTTAAGGTATTATTATTTAATATATCAAAGTTGTAGATATTGCTAACTCATTTGGATGGGAAGGAAAATGACAGCATTTCTAGAGGTTATTTGGAGATATTCAATTAGCAGAGAATAATTTTACTTTAAACTGATGTATATAAAGTATATTTCTTAAGCTTGAAACAAACATAATGAAATTCTGAATGTTCAATAATTTTAAGCTAAGGAGTAGCTTGAACAAACATAATGAAATTCTGAATGTTCAATAATTTTAAGCTAAGGAGTAGCTTGAACAAAACAGATACTAATATAATGAGTAGATTTAATAATATAAATCAACTGAGTGTTTGAAAAGAAAAAAGGCTTGCCATGAAACTCTAAATCATTTGCAGTATCTGCATTTTAAACTGAGAAACTTTTTATGCCTGTCATGGATTTTACATGCTACAGTCATTAGTTTATAACACGGGAAAATGCCATAATTCAATTATACGCAAAATATTACAGTCCAAATTTGAAGGAAAAAAATCTGAAGGGCAGAAGATGAAGCTTTTTGTAGCATCAGGAAAAACAAAATTCCACTCAGATGAAGGGGTTTTTTTGATCAATGTGCTTTAGTAACAGCAAGAACATGAGTGCTTTTTTCCTGCAGCTGATACAAATATTTGAGTCCTGTATAGTTCACTTTTTACCATATGGGGTTTTAAATTTTTTTCAGATCAAAATATGATATTTTGAATTGTCAAAATCAAGAACATGTAGATAAGTGTTGAATAATAACCTATGTTACGATAAGCAGAGAAGAGGTTTGACTTTAATCCTGTCCTGAGCTTGAAGAACTGAAACGGATCCAAGTATGGGAATAGGTTTAATACACCACTCTATTCCCTGTATTAAAACTTCACAGTGCTTTACATTTTGTATTTCTTGGGCAGGAGTTAAATGTTCCTCCAGTACACTCAGCAAAACAGATATTTAACTGTAGCCATGTTAAACTGCACTTGCAGAATATAAGCGGTGGAAAACATAAGTTACACAGTCCAAAGAGCCAGCCAGTGTGTGCAGACCTCTTTATGCAGGGAGAATTCTGCAGTTGTGTCCTGCACAACTTTCCTTTTAACCACAACTTTTTAGGGCTCAGACTCTTCCTCACAGGAAGTGTCACTGTGTTCAGGCTGCATGTGTCTCTTGTCAGAGAATTTAATTCAACTTGTCTGGAATTTGCCTGCCGGGGCAACTAGTTGTAACAATAAAAACAAGCCCTGTGAGTCTGAGTACAGCTGATGGCAATCATTTACCTGCCAGCCCATCTCCAAGAAGCAATCTTTTCTGGGGAAATGATCCGACTTTTGGCTTACTGAAATGAAACAGAGCACTAGCAGACAGGGATAATCTATCACACAGTGGCTTATGCAATACGTGTTTTCCACTTCCAGACTCCAGGAATTTCTAGGCAGAGAAAGAAGAAAGGTGGCACTGACATGTTTCAATTTACATCAAATCTCTCTCTTTCCCTTGAATTATATGGAAACTCTCCAATTCCTGTGTTCCTGCTTTCTTGGTTGTTTTTAGATGGAATAGCTCTAGGCAGCTAAAGAGAATTTAGGCTGGGGATTTTCACCCTCTTGCTGAAGTGTTTTAAAGGTTTTTCCCATTCTTTGTTGTAGAAAGGAGATGATAGCATTTGTCATTACTATTATCTTTGCTGCACTGGATGCAAGGCCATTTTCCACACTGCTGTTAACTCATGGGAACTATAATATGCATTTCTCCAGAACAAGAACTCTTAGTGACTAAGGAGAGTCATAACAGACCATTCTTCCATTTTAGGTTGCTTTTTGAAAATCTTTAAACATCGCTAGCCAAGCAGTGTTTTACCCTGAGTTTTGGTGACTTTTGTTTGTTTCTTCGCTTGGAGAAGAGGCATGGAGGACCTTAGTACTCACAGAGACAGACTATTTTGCATTCAGAACAGAAGACAAAAATGGTGGAGGTACATTAATTGCTTTCTGCATTGTCTTAGACAATAAAACAGAAACTCATAAAATTAATCAGGAAGTCAAAAAGGGCTAGGTCTCCAGTTATAACTCGTTCACCACTTTAAATTAAGGGAATTTTATAGACCATCTCTTGCCTAGATCATCCTCCTATAGAGTAAATCATGGGATATTCAGCAAATGGCCTAAGAAATAGTTCCAGTTTTCTATCAGTGTTAGGATATCAATGTGGCAGATGCATTTCACAAGCTCCTAAATCATATTCATGTTCTGGCAGCAAAGCCAAAGATTCACTGACAAAATTTATGCACAAATGGCTGCAAAGAGTGCCTTTGCAAGTAGATTGCAACTAATCTCTACGTCACATTTGAATGTAATTTTAATTTAGGAACACATTTTTCCTTTAAATGTATTCTTCATGAAGTTCTCTTCTTTTAAAGATTAAAAGAAAATCCTAAATATTCATTGTCCTTGGCAGCCGACCATGAATAATTTTTTCACCTAGTGAAAGAATCAATAAAGGTAATAAATTAATTACTTTATGACTTGCATAAACAGCCATTTTGAAATCAGTGGAACTGTTGCATACAACCAGACTGTCAGAACTTGCATTATTTCACACCTAAGATCCTGATGAGCCTTTCTTGAGGTAATGCCAAAGAGTATTTGGTTATGACCATGGCTTGCAGCTATTTTATTTTAAAATAGCTGTTTCTGTAATAAAGTTGTTCAAGATTTCAGTGCATTACCTGAAAAAGACAAATTGCATCTGCACAAAGAGAGTCTCACATGCAGTCCACTTTACTGGACTCATGTCTTCCCTCAGTTACAATCCATCATTCTAAGTATTTGGATATTTTTAGGCTGATATGACTTATTCACTCTTGGCAGCTGTGTATTTAGTTCACCTTCCCATTAACACAATTATGAAGCACTATCTAAAAAAACCTGGAGATTTTAATCTCAATGCAAAAATCAATGTTATTCTTTTAGGGGGCACAAAAGGCTTGCGCAATTCCAGTCCTCTTGTACTTGGCCCTTTCAAGGACTGAAAAAGAGCTAAAAGCAGAGCTACTTCTTCTCTCCTATTTGGAAAATTATAGAAAGTGTATTGGGTAATTGCCAGTTATGTCCTGCCTAACAACTGGAAGAGACAAAACAGCTAGAAAAATACAAACAGGTTCTCCAGGAAGAGACAGTCCAAGAGGCAGAACTTATTTTTCTCATTAAGTATAGATCTTGTCAGAATTAATCTAAAAAGCATAGCCCTGACCAAAGCCCATAAATATGAAGCCCTTCTGCCCATTGGCAAGTCATAACTTTCCATAACTCTTTGAATATGAAGGATGTTTTTTAGCTGTCAAGTTGGCCTTTATTCCCATGGTAACTCCACCATCACTGGTTCCAGCTGGACAGGGCATGCATCTGTCTTGTTGGAGGAGTTGCAGGATTTTGGTGGTGGCACGAAATGAATTTTCTATATCCATAAGTTCCTAAGCCTCCTGAAATCAATGAATTCTGGGGGTGAGCTTGGTATTGTCCAAAACACAGGAAAAAAGTTTCAGATGACATCACTGATGACACTGAGGGCAGGAATACAGCACCATGACAGCTTCCATCATGCCAAAGGCTCATTTTCTGCCACTAAACCAATAAGTCTGCATTGGGCAAGTAATTTTACAATGATAAAGATAGGGAAAAGAAGGGGAAGGAAGGCAAATAGTAGCATGATTAAAGAAAAGTAGTAGTTGGATTGGTGTAACTATCCCTCTCCAGATTTTAAGAACTGCAGGTTTGCATCTAAGGATATTAGGAAAGAATTGTAGGGGAAGAGAAACAAAGAGGGAATAAATGAGGAGGTAGAGAAATAAAATCAAACACTGGACCTTGTCCTTATCTGACATAGTGGAAGATCTGTGAAACTAGGTCATGAAATTCAGGCAGAATTGAAAGAGTTTCCATTAGTATAAAACAATAATATGTAAAAGAAAACTACTTAAACAAAACCATAATTAAACTGATTAATATAGTAGCTGAGCAGTACATAATAAACTCATTATTTTATTTTTGCTTCTGAATTAGTCTGCATATAGGTTTTTATAATTACACATTCACCACTACAAATTATCAAAAGCCCCTAACACTATGTGTTCTGGTAAGTTCAAATTTTTGTCTTGTGTCTTGGCACTTTTTAGTGTCTCCCAACTTTAGTAGCCTGTTAATACACAGATCTGGGATCATGAAGAGGAATATACTGCACAGATTTTTTTTTTTTTAGTATCTTCTTTGGGTGGTCCAATACAGTTTTGTTTATGTTTAATGGAGAATAGTTCATTGCTGAAGGTCAAATCAAGTCCCTTGTGTCCTACCACTTGTATAGGCATGTTTGTCATCAACGGTCAGTTGAAATGTGGGATGAGGATGTGAACCTAATTCAAATATTCATACAAATCGCATTACTTGGTATTAATTTATTTTCAAAACCTCCATTATTTAACAGGACAAGTTGTTTTTATTATATTTGTATAGATTTTTGAATGCTTCGAGATCTAGTTCTTTATATCTTCCAAAAATAACATCTTCAGAGACAACCTATGTGAGAATTTCGTGCCAGATAAGAACTGTTTTGAAAACTTACCAAGTATATAAACAGAAATATATACTGAAGACCCGTAACCAACTTGCGTAAGATTGATGTCCTCCATGAATGAGCTACTTAAAACTTATTTTTGTGCACTTAGCCCCCCCAGCCTGGACCGCAGAATCCAGACTGCAGTTCCTGCTGCCGAGGTGACTTTGGAGTTCGACTCTACCAAGGGCCTCCAGGACCTCCTGGGCCCCCTGGGATGCCAGGTAAAGATGAAGTTTAATTCACTTTTTTATCAGTCTAATGAAGGCCATAAATTACAGATTGTTCTATGAAATATCAGAGAGTGGTCCAAACATCAGTATTTGGGGACAGATTCAGGAACAAGTTTTTCTATAATTTCAGAGAAGGCAGATATTTTCAGTTATATTCTAAGGTATTTTCCACTGAAAACCTATTTGTTATTAAAATTCAGCTTTCACAAATTCATACTGAAAGTAATCTTAATACATCTCTAGGGAAAATTGGTCTCTCTTAAAACAATGTGAAGTTCCCAATAAACTTGGAAGAACTTGTTCCCTGGAGCTGATTATTGTGATCACCTTTGTATATCCAGCTGTGTTTCTGTGTACTGTATTCAAGGGCTTTTCTTCATCTAGCATACTGCTAGCCAATATTTTATAGAAACACAGATGCTTCTGTTCTCTCACAGAAATTCCTTCATTTCCTTCCTTCATCTTCTCTTTCATAAAAAAAAGTCCCTTTTTTATTTTAACATTAAAAAATGTGCACAGAAGAACAGCATACACAATAAAGTATATACTTTGATCTGATAATTGATATGGAAATAGAGAAGGGAAAATGTTGGCTGCATGCTGCTGTAAGGGATTTGGAAATCACCATTCCTAAAGCAGAGGTTCAACATAAATGAACAGGTCACTGAATGACAGAATTTTCTTCTTCAAAAGCTTGTATCTTCTGTTATCACAATAAAAATGCAATTAAGTGATCCATTACTTATTAATAAATTGTTCGATTTTTAGAAGCAGGATATGATTTTATACTAGACCCACATTTTCAAGGCTGCAGTGGACATACTGGGGCATGGCCTAGTCGCAGCTTTGCCCTTCCCTCATGTCTCAGTCCCACTCTCTGTCACCACAGGATACCACAGGCGTTCATCTGGCAGCAGCCGCCTATGCCCTGGGATTTCTGTCTCCTTCATTTGCTGGATTTCATGTTGTTGTGCCTGTAAGGGGAACAGCAGCAGTTGTTTTTCCCCTTGATTGAATCAAATGTTACTTGCAGACTTCTGTTCTTAACTGGTAGAGCATTTCTGGCTTCACATAAAGAATGAAGAACAAGCAGAGTGGCAAAGAACCTAATTTCAATTCAGGTAGAATTAGAACAATGATGACATTAATTAATCCCCTGAGTGGAAAGATCAGGCTTTTGCTCCAGGAGGCATAATAATTGCTCAGTAATTCTAGCCAACTTTAAAATCCTGTCAGCTGCATAGACTTTGTTTAACAATTTAGTCAGTAAACACCAGGAAGTCAGTAATACTGCAGATGCATAAGTATGTTTTGTAATGAGTCTTTTTACTCATTTACTCATAATAAGCCATCTAAGAAAAGCTTAATTACAAAAAAAATTGTCTCTCTTTAAATTTAGACTATACAATCAAATGACCACTAACCAGCACCCTGCAAATGCACACTGTCTTGTTTTTAGCACAGATTTTAGGAATTTTAATGCTACACCTATTCATCATTTGTGCGGATGTGCTTTAAAGATAGCAAAATCTTATTCAAAATTATCTTATCCTATCACGACTGACTTAATTTATCAGGAAATTGGTTTTTACAGTAAAGCAAAAGCAAGACTGCTTCTGCAGGCTACCTTGTATGTGACAATAAAAAGTGGCTTTTGCTTTCCTTGAGCCTTCTGACTACTAAAGTCTTCTTGCACATCTCCCCAACAAAGCAATGACTTGACACACCACCAGTTTATACAGCAACACCAAAGCAACATGAAAGCTAACTCCTAAAATCTATGTCCTTCTGGGAACTTGCTCATCAAAACCTTTACCATCAACTGGACCACACAGCAGTTTCTTATCCGTTACAGCTCAGCCTGGGGTTTATGGCACTGAAGACTACCTGTGTTGCAAGCTGGAGGGAGAGGACCCTGTCACACTTATCTGTTAAAATATGATAAATTATTTAAATAAAACAGAAAGCTTTGTTTCCCTTCAGGGAATCATGGAAACAATGGAAATAATGGAGCAACTGGCCAGGAAGGAGCCAAAGGTGAGAAGGGAGACAAAGGAGATACGGGACCGAGAGGAGAGCGTGGCCATCATGGACCCAAAGGCGAGAAGGGTTACCCTGGGATTCCCCCAGAGCTACAGGTACACACCACCTCTGGCTCATATTGGCTGCAGCAAATCTCAGATTATGATATTCTTCACTGAAAAGACAACACCTTATTACTGTAAGAAGCAAATCCCCTTGTAAATTAATACTGTAACAGGCATATATGGCCCTTGTCATTACTGAAAAATGTTCTCTGCCAGATCTTTCTGGAAAAGAAAAGCTTTAGTCACAATCCAGCTGAGAAATAGGCAGGAAGAAACACAAATGCTTCCCTTTGAGGGCAAAATGCCAGTATCTGGGTTATTAAAGGAGAATAACAGGGACTATCATTTTCCTACCAAGCTGTATCACATAAATAATTGCACTTCCCACAGCATATGGAAAGAGTAAAGGAGTCATGTTTCTCAGGGCAGCCAGGCTTTGTGAGATTCTCAGAAGCACATGTATCCAGCTCCTTTTTGAGTGCAGTAAGACTCCTCTAGTTTCAAAAAATACCCCTCAGTAGTTACCTGTATATGTCTAGATTAAATATGTTTAGGGCCATGTATGTTCTGCCTATGAATGAAAAACTCAAAAGCCAGATGAGCACTTAAATATGGGTTCAAGCCTGAGCTGTTGAGCTTGACTCTTATATTGGCACAATCTCACAGCTTTTGATTAAAGCTTCAAATCTCAGGAATCTGGCAGATGGCAGAGAGGTTGTGAATGTGTGTGTATATCTATATATCTGTATCTATCTCTCTCTCTCTCAATATATATGCAAATACATATAATATATGCATGTATATAATATATATCCATGGTATAGCTGAATATCTTATAAATATCTTTTAATTACATTCAACATATGTCCTTCTACAATTTTAATTCATTTTCATTCTACAATTTTAATTTTACAATTTTTTTCTTACATAAAGACAATGTAAAACTGAGTGATGAAAGAGGATGAACAACAAAATTTCATATTATAATACCTATTTCCAATGCTTAAAATTCCATCATTTCTTTTAGCAGACATGTTTGAAAACATTTACAGTATAACATATTATTTCCTACCACCATAATTAAGAATATTAAAGTCAGTGGTGGAGAAAACACTTTTTAATACAATACTGTTTAAAGTACAGGATAATTTTGATAAACGTTGTGTACCCATGTTGATCTACTACTTCATAATGAGACCTATTGAGAAAAGACATATTTTTCTGCTGTTCTGGTCAGCCCACAAAAAGTAGCTCAGGGCCAAAGAGAATGTGAAATGGAATCTAGACAAAAGCAATAAATACCATCAAGCTGCCACTGCAGCTGCTTTCCTTTAACACATGATGAACTTTGATGTGATCCTGGCTGAGAAGCAAGATATTAACAATTTGCCGTCATAGAAAATGCATCCATGCAGGGGTAAGGAAAATCAGCCCAAGCGTTCATCTCACATCTGGAGCTCCTCAAATTTCTGAACAGATGGCTAGTGATTTCCGTTGTTGGATCCAGACTTTCATTTGGTTGTCTGCTTTGGTTTTGTTCTGATTTGGATCTGAAATCAAAGGGAGTTCTTTTTATTTTTTAAATACCAGCATAGCTGGAATCTCACCAAAAAATGTCATTTTTGAGATGAGCAGTAACAGCTGCAATTGAACACTTGTCATTTAAGAAGCTGAGACAGAAATAAAAAGCCAAGTCTCTATGTAACCTTCTGGCAACAAGGTGCAGCAATTCTACTGCTACCCCATTTACTCATATAATGGCAGGGAGAGGGGGAGATGATAGACTTACAGAAAAGGTCACTCCCTTTCCTGACCAGGCCAGCTAACAGGGTCATTCCCTGCAATCTTGCTGAGGGTAATTTAAATTGTCTGGTGTGGGACGTTTTGCACTGCTTCCTATTAAATATTTCTATGGCAAGAAGTAAAATGTGAATTTGAACCACAGTTTTCATTTTCTTATTTCCCCTCTTGGTTTCCATCACCCTCTGTTTTGAAGACCAAGGGCAACTGACAAGATAGAAAAAGCATTGAATATTGAGTCCCAGCTGCTACACTTCCAGAGGACCTCTAATAAAAGTGTTTCATGTATCTCTAAGCAAGAAACACTAATCTGCATAGATTTTACTGAGCATTGTTTATTTTCACACATGCAGTTAAAAGCAATACCCAGTTTAAATGCATTGGGGAATACATAAAAACTATATAAAACCCTGTTCTCAGAAACACCATTCATTTCAATACTATGTTGCTGTTGCATCATTCTAGTGAGACTTAAAAGTAAATAAAATCTGAAATAAGGGTTCTGAACTGCAAACACTTGACCATATGCTTACTTTACAGTCATGAATAGTCCAATTGAATATGAGAACCCTAGTCTTCTTCCCAGTTTCATTCAATGGGAGTTTTGTTAACTGGAGTTTATTGGCCTTGGAGCAAGCCCTAGAAGAACATCTCTGTCAGGAAAGTAAACAGACTGCAAAGACAGGAAAAAATCTGTACCTGATTGCTCTACACATGTGCTTTTTGAGAACACCTGCCTGAATAAGGACTGGATTTTTGCAGGTCGCTTTCATGGCTTCGATGGCTACTCACTTCAGCAACCAGAACAGTGGGATCATCTTCAGTAGTGTTGAAACCAACGTTGGGAATTTTTTTGATGTCATGACTGGGAGATTTGGTGCTCCTGTGAATGGTGAGCATATGCAAAACAAAATAATGCAATTATTTGAGCTTTAGGGAGAAGTGTGGTGAAAAAGGATGAAGCACTATTTAACAGCATTTGCACTCACTCAGCAAAGCTCTTGCTACCTACTTTCCAGAAAAATTAATTGAAAACTGAGCAAGCCAAGAGAGGTATTGGCCAGCCAGTGAGACTAGAGCTGACACAAAGGCAGGAGGAAGAGGCATGGCCAGGGCTGGGGAGGGAGCAGGATTGTCTGCTTTGCTGTGGCTCTTAGCCCTTCGGCCACTGTGATGACAGAACCATGGCCATGATGGTGTAGCAAGCAGCAGCAGCTTCACAGTTGCCTCCACCACCTCCTGTCTCCTGTCAATCTCTTCATCCCCATCTTCTCCCATGCCAGTTCAGCTGTAAGCTGACCTGCAACAGATGTGTGGCTGGAAATGAGGCCTTATAGTTCTTCATGGGTTATTTTTCAGATGCATCAATCCCCCCTCTTATGCAGCCGTGATGCAGGAAGAACAACCCCTGCTATATGCAGAATTAAAAATTAATCAGATTTTGGAACACTATATGCAGAAGCAAAATATCTGCTGACAAATGGAAGGCAGTTTTATCCACAGCTGTTATGTTTTCTAAGCAAGAAGCAGAAATCTGCAGCATGATAACTTTTTTCTATGAAGCAAACAAGTTGTATTTTATAACCTTTTCAGGGGTGTATTTCTTTACTTTCAATATGATGAAACATGAAGATGTGGAGGAAGTATACGTGTACTTGATGCACAACGGTAATACAGTGTTCAGCTTATATAGGTAAGTAAAAGGGCCAGGTCAACTTAATGCAAAAAAACATTTGTATGGATGTGATAGCTTGCTCACATTTCAAGAAATGTAAAATTGTTCATTTTTTTAAAGAAATTCTCCAGGGTAAAATAACCAATAAGATTTTTTTTTTTTTCCATCCTCAGCTTGCATATTTGGACCATACACACCATACATGCTGGATCTAAAATTCAGCCTTGATCACCATTTCCTCAAAACCCAGGGGAAAGGAGTTAGCACTGCAAGTCAGGGTTG
Source organism: Cettia cetti (assembly GCA_013401135.1). Lineage (NCBI taxonomy): Eukaryota > Metazoa > Chordata > Aves > Passeriformes > Sylviidae > Cettia > Cettia cetti. Next base: position 18,820 of record VZUI01039002.1, read on the forward strand.
GAGTTCAGTGGTATCATACTCTCATTCTGCTAAAATATATCTTCATCCACATTTTGCTTGTTAGAGAAAGGAAATAATGAAGTGTTCAGAGACTAGTTACAGTCTTGTTATCATTAGGTCAGAGAAATTTACTTAAAGATGGAAAGTGTTTAAACTGCAGTAGTAAGGATGAGTAAGAGGCAAAGATCTTCCATTTACTGGCCCTTTTATCATTAGCGCACCACCACAGGCTGCTTCATCCCCAATAGATCTTTCCTGCAAAAGAAAAAATGCTTCATTTCTATTCCCCCTGAAGCACTGATGTCAGAAAAGGCAAGAGGTAGAAGAAAGACACCGACCAACACTCAGGCAAAGCCAAGAGGTTAGGCCACATCAGATGTACCCATGTTCCAATGAAAGGCTCAGTGTGGAGTAAGCTGCCTGTGATGGGAGCACAGGGGCTCAGCTCACATCAGCCTTCTGGCCTAGAGGCATTTAAAATTATCTGGGATGAATTCAAGAGACAAAAAGGCATCACAGAAAATCTGTAGTATTGTGATCAATGAGAAGTGTTTCTTCTTAAACAAAAAATTTGTTCCTGTGTCCTGGAAAAAAATAAGTTACAATTCCAGAACTTCAGAGAGGAATGAAATACACTTAAGGTAAGGTGCAAAATTTGATTAGGAGATCAAATGCAGAAAGTTGCCAAAATTTCCTTATAAAGCTGAAAAAAATGTTGGCGAGTCTTTCACAAACATTTTGCTCAGGATAACAATGTACTTCTTGGACTTTTCTTTAAAGTTGTTTGTTTGGTCATTGTTGAGAAACAAAAAGATAACTTGTTAAAATATTCATCCTTAGCTATGAATCCAAAGGGAAAGCAGATACTTCAGGAAACAGTGCAGTCCTAAAACTTGCCAAGGGAGATGAAGTTTGGCTGCGAATGGGAAATGGAGCCCTCCATGGTGACCATCAACGCTTCTCCACCTTTGCTGGGTTTCTTCTTTTTGAAACCAAGTAAAGAAAGGAAACAACCCAATAGATGTTTATCTGAAGAAACATCTTTTTTTTGAACTGGTATATTTCACTGGACTGTGAAATAACATTACAGCATTGGAGGATCAAGAAGCCTTGTTTTCATGCAATGTGCTGCTACTTGTGTATCAGAAATGAGCTGAATACATAGGGTAGCTGACACAGATTCACAGTATGTATTGTTGTCAGGGTTGAACCTATTTAATCATTAAATATTGCACTGCTCTCTTCTCTAAAAGTGAATGAAAAATAAAGGAAAATGAGTTTAAAGAATTTAAAGAGCAGTATACATAAAGTCAATTTAATCTCTAAATATAGTTTAGTTAAATATATGTCAGGAATTGAACAACTGTTTCAAAATTTTCAGATAATTTCTTCAGTTCTTCTTACATGTTCATTAAAGTTTGCATCATGGAAACAGGCCTGAATGTATTATAAGCAGGCTCAGGTGAGACCAGATCGAAAGGAAGAAGTTTGTACTGGATTGGAATGAGTTCAAATTGAAAAAAAAATGTGAAACTATAGATGTCAAGGATTCAGGTTTATTGCATTCCCATCTCAAACCTCTGAAGATGTATCTGGTGTCATTCTTCACAGATTTTTAGCACATATTTATGCTTAATCTCTCTCTCTCTCTCTCTCTTTTAGAAAAAGAGTGTCAGTAGCTCTTGCCTTAGTAGCAGCTTGACGCTAAGGTAATTTAGTTTGCAGTGTGAAGGGGATCAGGCAAGGGAACTGTAATGTTTTCCCCTAGCCTTAGACTTTTAAAACCTGATGTAACCCAAAGCAGGGTGTCAAAGCAAAGGTGCATACGCTAGAGAAATCAGGATATGCCAACAGCACAGAGACAGACAAACTTTGTGGTGTTTGGAGCTCCTTCAGAAGCTTACCTTATAATATTGCATATTTACTTAACAGCAAAGTTGTTAAAACAGGTTTGTCTAGCAGCCTTCCAAGAATCAGTATTTCAGGAAAAGCCATTGCAAAACAGCAGCTAAGCCAGTTCAGTATTTAAACTGGTGAAAGCAAATGCTTTCTGGCTTAGTAGTTCTGGTCCCAATACACTGTGCTACTCTTCAGCATTCATGTCACTGGCTTTTCAAAATGTGGGAACCTGAAATTCTGGCTTGCTATTTTCATTTGAATAAGCACCAAAATCAACATTGAAATTTGAATGCATCTTATTCTGGCTCTCCAGAGCCAAAAGTTAATGAAATATAAATTCCTTTTTACAGACATTACATTTTAATCAGATATTACCGGCCATTAATGTATAACAAGAAGGTGGGGTTAGGAAAATATTTATTTGAAATTCTTTTATACTGGATACAGGTACCAGTAGCACAACAATGGAGCAAATGGATCAAAATCTGCCCTATGAATTTGTAAGTCCTTGTACACATTCCTAGCGTATGTAACCACATCTTATGAAGAAAAATGCATGTTAATACTTGATGATTATGACTTGTGATTTTTTAGTTTTATGCATCAACCACTGAAAATATTAGCTTTAATGAACTATTGTCTGATGAGTTTTTATCATTTCTTTAAGAACTTGGGTCAGGTCTGTGCCACAAAGGTTTTCAAAACCTGAGACCATGTTATTTTGTTAAGCTTACTTTGTAAAACATATATTTATCCAATAAAGACTAATGGTTACAAAGCTATGCCAGTTTGTTCATATTTATATTTACCAAGGATATTACCATCTGGAGACAGTAGAGACGTTATTTTTTAATATGCTTTTCCTAAGCATTCATTTTGCTACTGAATGGGAGAAAGCCAGCATTAAGGATTCAAATATATTTTACACGTGTGTGTGTGTATATATATGCACACACACATCTATATTTATATTATTTAAATCTGTAAGGTTTCCTTTGGGGATTTACTCTTGCTTTGTGACATGGCCATTTTAAGCCATTTTGGTCAGAATGAAGCACTTAGAATCTGTACAACATAGGCTAATTTTAAGCTCCTTATTATCTTATTATCGACTGTAATGGCCATAATATAAAAGAAAGTCATGCTTTGCAATACCCATTTTGTCTTGTTTTCATGAGTTTTGTGCAACTTCACCTGCTAAGAGAGTAAAGTGATGAATTACCACACAAGCTTCTTTGACAAACAGAGAGCAGTTCCAAGGTTAAAGCTAAACAGTTTTTTTACACCAAGGTTAAAACTTCCTAGGTTTTAACTGAAATCTCAGCAGTCTTTTCTCTGCAAATTACTGCATGCAATCTCTGCTGACTCTCATAATACTTTACAAAAAAGTAGTTGACTTGCATATTAAATTCCTTCAAAAGAAGAAGGAAGATCCTTCAAAATACAGCTACTGTGAATATGAGAGTGTGTGTGTGTGTGTGTGTGTGTGTGTGTGTGTGTGTTCTTTAAAATTAACAAGTCTTATATTCAGTAAGTCATGTGGAATACATGATCTTTTTTTCTCAGAAATGTTCATGAAGATTAGTCATCTTTCCACTGCTGCTGCTAATTGAAAGACTCTTGCTTAGCAGATGCTCAAGACGAAATGTCTTCTGCCAGAGACTTTTATCCTCTGTTATAAAACACATGGCATCTTGTAATTTGTGTTACAACTGAAAAACCTTCTGGAATCTGCAAACCTATAATCTGGACTATACTTAATGGCTTCTTGTCTTTGCTAAGATGAATCTGTATCTCTCCCCCTCCATGAGCTCCCAGATTTAACCATAACTTGGCAAGACCCACAAGTCCCTGCCTGACATGAGAGCTGTGGTTTGGTAGGTGATATTTGACCTCTGTTTTAGGTGCTGGCATCCTGGCAGCAGAAAATGCTTCTCAACACAGAGCCAAGTTGAGCTCTGCTCTGTGTGAAACACCACCCCCAAAATCCTGGTCCTCTCCTTCCCCAGAGTTTCAGGGACTGCTGTCCTTGCCTGTGACATCCTTGCAAGGCAGCAACTCTCATCTCCAGCTGCGTCATGAGCATTAATTGCTGCATTTTGCAAAACAGGGCTGTGTGCAACTTAAGAGGTGCTGGGTGCACCCCCTTGGCAGAGGTAAAAACACAACTTCTGTGCAAGAAAAACATGAACTAGAAGAAAACCAAACTGGGGGAGAATGTTACAGGTCCGGGTCACAGTTTTATGAGTGGTGTTTAAAGAAAGCAGAAAGAAGTTTAATTAGAATCTGTGGGAAAAGAAAGAAGTTTATAGTTCTACTTTCAGAAGTTAGTCCATGGTCTGATTGACTGAAGAAGCAGTGTAGACTGACAATAGTTTTCAATATCAGCTACTTACTGAAAATCGTGTAAGGCAAAAAGAAATCTTTAAATAAAGTAGTACTTTTCTAAAGAGAGAATAAGGAACAAACTTTACACTCAGATCTTTCATCTTCCCCTCTCTTTCACTGAGCTTCCTAGATTACAACCTGCTGTTTTCCGAAGCAGTTTTTAATGAAAGTGGCTTTGAATTAAAACTTTTATCACCTTCTTCTTAGTTCAGATTATTAAAATGATTCTTTTGTGTGCAGGGGAAAAAAAAAACCACAAAAGGGCAAAACATGTAGGGAGTCTTTGGTGTGTGAAAAGACCCACAGTTCTTAATTTTGGTGAATAAGTAGCAAAGTTCCTCTATTTTGCAGTTAGTTCTGCTTCAACAACCAAGGAAAATACAACCTGGGTGATCAGTTCAGATTTAAAAATCTGAGGCAACAAAAGGCTCAGATACCAGTGAGGAAAGTCACAAACTCTAGAAACTATCCTCATAAATTAAAAGAACTTGATAGAAGGTGCCTAGCATGAGCAGGTTCCCTCTTACATGAAGGCTCCTTTAGTTCTTGGGCCAAACCACACAGTTTTAGGAGGAATTAGACTACCTGCAGCTGGACTGATAAACTCAGTGCACAGATGTTGACATGAAGACTTAAAGACAACAGTGGGAGAGGCTCAATTTTGTGCATTTGCATTTGCAAGAGCAAGCTATCATCTATGAACACGGTCACAGAATAATAAAACCCATGTGGGGCGAGGTTTTATTAAACAAAGAGACTCCTTGTATTAACTAGTGAAAAATTGCACAAATGGAGGGCTATTCTTCTGCTTTTCTGGAAACAGTCCATCAGTCATAAAAAGAAATAAAATTAATTCCAAAAACAGCAGTGTTTCAAAAGAATCACATTGCTGTAACTCCAAGAGTGGAAACGCACACATTCAAAACATCTTTGACATGTCAGCTTCCGTTTCCTGTGAATGTGTGTCATGGTGTGTTCCATCCATCATCTAGTCACATGCTATTTCTTGGCCTTATCCAGCAGCAAGTATAAGACACTTGCTGAATAAGGACTTACCATATACTGGAATGTGATAGGAAGAAATGAATATATGACCATCTTCACTCAGTAACTCCATCCAAATGTACAGTTAACAAAATGACTTTACTGTATAAAATAGGGCACAGTAATATGTAAAAAAGCCCAGCAGATTTAAATTAACTGCAGCTACCTTCATTTTAGAATAGTTTATAAGAGGTTTTTCTTTTTCAACCCTGGCAGTTTTTTGATAGAAAAACACTCCAGGCTCTTACAGCATAGTAAAGATAATGAAAGTCAAGGAAGCCTGCAAAGACTAGAATTTCAGGCCAGGAAATTGGAATTCAGAGATTGTGCCATTCTGCCACATGCAAGTCCTGGTTTGCAGCTGGGAGTGCTGGATGAATTTAATTTGTCTCCTGTTCATTTTTCAAAGCAGAAAATAGTAGAAGCATGGTTGTTTTAAGGAAAATTTTTCAGATACTGCATCACTTCAGATCACGTTTTTCTTTCCGTCAAGACGAGGTGCTCCTCAGAATGCTTGTTTTGTTAAATCATTAAAGACTCACAAAATAAGTAACATTTATAAGGTATGCCATAAGACACTAAATGGTTCATGGGCAAGATTATGGAAACGGCTCATAAAAATAAAGGTTTCTCAATCCATCGCCCTAGCAAAGCAGGAGAAATTGTCTCTGGTGAATGTGGGAGGAATGGCTCACTAGAGGTAAATTCAGGGCAGGGTGGCTAAATAGTGGTTCATATGGTCCATGACCTCAAGCTCAGTATTCAGGCAAATAAAATGTGGAAATAATCCCAGTCTAGAGTTCCCAACCTCTACAGTAGGGGTTAAAAATAAACTCACAGGGAAGTATTTCTTTTCTCCTGATTACCAAAAATAAAGATTAGCTATATAAAGTTTCTTGCCATTCTCTTCATCTAAATCATGAAAGCACAGTAATACCACATACTGTGTCTCAAAGGAAAGAAAAATATTTTGCTTCAGGTACAAGGGTTGAAGTCCAAAGTACAGAAACCACTATCATAGGCATCAGTAATTTGTTTTCCTACTTACCAGAGTATCAGGGGGCAAATTTCCAACCATGTGAAAGTTAAAGGCAAAGCCTGTTCAGTACAGTGGGACAAATGATCACCTCAATAACTGGCTGGACTAAAAAAAACTTGCAAGCTATAGTCTTTCAAGAATATGTCTATTTTAGTGAACAGGGCAGCTTAGACAATTAGTTTCTGTGGATGAGACAGAGCTTCTATTTCTAAATCTATAATTCATGATCTCAGACAGACATAGCCAGATTTTCAAGTAGCATGACTTCTTTCATCTGCCTTAGAAGGTTATAATGAAATCAGGACAGATTTTTTTTTTTTTTGCTGCTGAGTGGTGGGATGTGCACTTGGGAGAGCAGCACTGTGCAAATCCACACTAACACAGGAGCACAGAAACACAGAAAGGCAAAATGATGCTCCAAGCTGATGAATCTACTGAAACGGCAGAGATTAAGGTGCTGCATTTGGCAAGAACATTGTACAAGAGACAGAGTGTCACAACAGCGCAAGATATGAGATTAGAAATGCGGAGTATCACCCACACCATCTCTGTGGCTATCCAGAAGTGTTATGAATGGAGCACAGCTTCTGTTCAGGAAAGGCATAAATGCAAGCTTTGGTATAAAGCAACTGTGTTTGAAAGCTTTGATAAGCTTAGGACACAGAACTACCATCACAAACACTATGAGAACCTCCCAAATTCTCAATTTCAGTTTAACGCAGATATCTTTCAATTTACTAGAGAAATTTCACCTGCTATTTACATTTTCAGGCAATTATAGTTATGAAGATTTGAAATATTATAATTTTTCCTTTTGCATTTAGCAAAACCAATGCAAACTGTACAGATATCAGGATCTCTTTAGCTATGCATTAAGATGGACTAAATCATAAACAATACACACATGAAAGAGGAGAATCCAGAGTTTGTGTACAGCCGTAACTTCACATTGCTGCCTTAGTATTTTTCCAAAGGACTGAAATGTATGGGTAATTGTAACCAACAAATCTGAGACCAAATGTAAAAGTCTGGTACGCAGTCTGTATTGCAAAAGTGCCTGCACCTCTGCAAGAAATGCTGATATAACTCACAGTAAATATAATTTCAGTCTTTTAACACTGACTGCATTTCACAGGATGACACAGATAGCAACTCACTGACATATACAATAAAGCATACAAAGGCATTCTGACACAGTGTAGATTCAATCCCAAAACAACTCCTTTCCTATAGCCATTACCTCTGCAATGATGAATTCATCACCCTCTTGTTTGCTGCTGCTTATTAATGAGAAATATTAAATGGCATCACATATATGAATATCATGCTCTTTTTACTGCAAGCCCATGGTAGAGAAGGTCTCCTTGTTTTTTAACATATATTTTCTGCTGGCCACCTTTCTGCTTCAGGAGAGTTTGCTGGATTCAAATCATTAGCCTTCACCTCATGGTTAATTAGAACATCTGTTTCTCTCTCATGCCTGTTTATTTTTTGGCTTGGTAAAATGCAATTTTTCAAATTGAAATTAATGCTCATAAAATTCTGCACTCACCTTCCTGAATCTGAAATAACTTAATATGGTTCTGACTTAAATATTTCTGCCACATATTATCCACTGTAATTCTGGACAACAGCTAAATAGCAGGTGCAAAAGACTGCTCAGTTAAACCACAGCAAAATCCGGACATTATCCAGTGTGTGATTATGTTGTTATTTAGATGGCGTAAACTAAAGAGCATCAGGTGAAATCAAAGATGACACAACAGAAATTGCTTGTTCGCATTCAACACACAATGCAAGAGCTGAAGGTGTGAGGGGACAAATGAAACCGAAAATTAGTCAGAGAAACATAGTGTCACAGTAACATTGTAGTATCTGTGAAAATAAACCCTTATTATGGAATAGTGTCTCCAAGGGACAAAGATAACAAAAAAAAAAAAAAAAAAAAAGAAAAAAAAAAAAAAAGCCAGCTTCATTTGAAAGAAAATGCAAATACTTTCCTCCTGGCCATTTCTTGTGGATAGCACCATAGTAGTGGACATCATCAATCTGCATTACAGGACCTGGTGTCTGCACAGAAAATGAAGGGTATTCTGGTGACAGACCTGTTATTGTAGAATGAGAAAAAATTCTGCATTCATATAAGCAACCTTTACACATTTTGTAGCCTAACCAATTTTAAAAAATGTATAAAATGAGCATGGGTTTGACATTAAGGACTTCTTCATTCTGTCTGCTTCCTGGTAACCTGAAATACTGGGAGCAGGGCGTAAATTTGAAAAGCTGCGTCAATACAATGCCAAAGGTTTCATTACCCTTTCTGGATTTATATCTGTTCCTGTAAGCAGCTGATGTCACAAGAACAACAGGGCCAGACAGCCCTCTTTAAAGAAACATCTGCTAAAAACCCCCCCAAGTTTCAATCACTTGTCCTGCTAATATCCCATCGTGTGACCTGGGGGTCTTGGGTGTGTAAGTTTTGGCTCATGCGGGCGCCCCCAGCATGGCGGGAGCTCCAGGCCAATACCTGCTCACCTTTTTCCTAACAACGACCTGTAGCCCAGCCATGGCACCGGCTGGAGCTGACGAAATCCAGCCTCACTCTTCAGAGGTTGGACTTTACGATGTTGGAGGTCTTTTCCATCCTGAATGGTTGTGACTTTCCCACCCTTAGGCTTACGGGTGTAAAAGCCCATGGTTTCCTTTGTTCGGGGTCCCTACGCTAAGGCAGCAGATCGCTCTGCGTTTATTTCTTGTTTGGTTCTTACATCACGATTAAATTATTTTAAGGATTTGGTGGTCTGAGCCTCTTATGGGAGAGCTGGTGTGACTATGAGTGTGCGGGGCTGCGCAGCTGCCAAGGGGCCTCGGTCCCCGCTCAGGTGGTGCGAGTGTGACGGACAGGATGGCTGGTCGGAAATTAAGGTCGACCTGGATGGTCGGAAATTTCCCCAAGAGCACCTGCGTGCCGACCACAGCAGCAGCAGAACGTCCACTCGTCGCTGCGAGCCGGGGCTGAGGGCACTGGTGCCACCCGCAGACTATCACGGGCTCGGGGTGAATAAACACCGGCAGAGGCAGGCCCGGGGGGTGCCCGCCCCGTCCCCCGGGGCCGCGCCAGGGAGGGCGGAGCGGCCCCAGGGCCGGCTCCGCGATCGATGTGCGGGCGCTCGACAGGGGCAACGGTGACAATGGCGCTGGGCGGGGTGCGGGTGCTAGAGCTCGCCGGGCTGGCGCCCGCGCCGCTCTGCGGAATGATCCTCGCCGACTTCGGGGCGCAGGTGGTGCGAGTAGACCGCCTGCCTCGGCCCGCCGCGGCCTTGGAGCACGGAGACGTGCAGGCCCGCGGGAAGCGCTCCTTGGCGCTCGACTTGAAGCGGCCGCAGGGCGCCGGGGCGCTGAGGCGGCTGTGCGGCGTGGCAGACGTGCTCATCGAGCCCTTCCGCCACGGTGAGAGGCCGCGGCCGCGGAGGAACCGCGCCGGGGCGGCGCTGCGGCCGCGGCAGCCGGGGCTGGGCCGTGTAGAGCGAGCGGGTAGTTGGAGCTGCAGGGCCGCGGGGTGCCCTGCCGAGGGGCTCCTGCCGGGCTGTGGCCTCTGCGTTACTGTGTGGGAAGTGGACAGGGAACAGCTTTGGAGGTGTATTTCCTGACTGGGGGCGCGTGCTGTTTGGCAGATTCGTGCAGTGCAGCCGCCATGTGAAACCGCGGGGAAGAGCCGCCGAGAGCGCTCAGATAGGGCCGTGCCACCGGCCGGGCTCGGGAGGAGCCAGGAGGGTGTCCGAGACGGGGGCTCACACCGAGCTTGGAGCCCTGGACGAGCAGGAGGGTGTCCGAGTCCAGGGGTCGTATCGAACTGGGGGCATCATCCTGTGTGATGTGCAGACCTGCTGCTGAAGTTCAGCTCGCATTACGGTTGCAGTGCAGGTCAGAGTTTGAGTTTACAATTGAGGATGACAGATCTGACATTATGTTGCACATTCACAAAGCACATATTCCAGGGAGATTAATGTAAAAGCATGTGCTAAATAGAATAGTATGATTCTGTTATACAGAGTTGCTCTGATTCAGGATCAAATCCAGGTTGTAAACTACAGACTTCATCTTCAAATCATATTTAATTTTAGGAAGTTGCTTTCCACAAACTAATCACTTCCCACTGGTTTTAAATCTGCTTTATGAAACCTTCCTTCTGTTTTTGCAAGTACTTTCCATTTCTAACATTAGGTTAAAAGTAAGACAAATTCTTCAAATACTCAATTACAGAATTTTTCAGTTTTTCAAAACTAAAGAGAACTTTTGGTTCATTTTTAAAAATTGTATTATGCATATTTACTAATTTACTATGTTTAAGGGTGCTTAACATCTGATTTTCAGTAGCAAAATTGATGCCATTTTAAGATAAATAGACTTTTCAGATTGACCATTTTCCCTCTGTTTATAAGCCATACACAGGCACTTACCTGATGCTTTTGTCAGAATCCCCCAGTGTTCCTTGAGGATGCTTTTCTGTTAGGAAAATTCAAGCAAGGTCAGGTTGGACAGGGCTCAGTAAACAAATCTAGTTGAAGATGTCTCTGCTCCCAGCAGAAGGTTGGACTAAGTGACCTTTACAGGTTCCTTCCAACCCAAAGCATTTTATGATCATGCTTCTTTAAGGAAAATATTTTGAAGATTTTACAGACAGTTTAGAAATAGAAGACTTTATCAGGTAGACATCGCACATCATGGACAGATAGTGTGTCACAAGTAACTAGATATTGGGTTTTAAAGGCCTGTCAATGAGCTAGGCAAATCTGTGACCCATCATGAGACTGGTGGAAAACAGTGAGAAGGTGAAAGGGCTCAGGTGGCAGAAGAACAGTTTCTTTCAAGGCATGTGTTACCTTATGACAATGGCTTTGTGACACCAGAGGGTTATTTGTCACCCTGTTTCCACTTGTGCATTTGAAAATCATGCACTTTGCCAAATTTCACTGCTTTATTCTTGACAGTAATCACTTTCCACTGCCTAGTAATTAATAAAATAGAAATGGATTTTCATTAAATTGGTGGTGTAGTAACAGTATGGATTAGTTTTGTGAAACAAGCTGGAGTAATAGATTCTGGGGTGCAACAGGCATTGAAATTTTGTTATCCCTTCCATTCCAAAAATATGTGGCCCTGCAGTGCCAGTATAGATCATAGGTAAAAGTCTGACAAAGCTGCACTTAACCAGTAAGAAAGTATAATTTATTGGCAATTCAAATTTCTTCTCTTAAAACCATTGTTTTAGGACTGCAAGATTAAACTTTTAGCCTTTCCATGATTCAATTTATATGCCACTGATTCTAAAAGTTCCTTATTTCCTGCATTAAAAAAGAACACATTTACTTATGTGTGATTCCTGCAGATCGTCTGTGGAACAGTGGCATGGTCAATTTACATCAGTGAGTTAAAACACACAGGAACACAAGGTACTGAGAAGTGGTTAGGAAAGTATATTCCAGTGAAATAGGAGTGAAATTCTAAGTGATTTTTATATGCAATATATAAGAGTTTTCTCTTTCCCTTTTTTCCTTGTTTTACAAGCCTTTCGTAGCTTTCTTTCCTATCCAGTGGTGTGTGGTTTTCTGTTTGTGTTTTGGAGAAGTAAAACAGGAAAAGTGAAAAAAGACTCCTACAGCCTAATTTCCACTTGGTTTACATTAAAAATTTATGTTGGTAATTTGTAATGTTCATATTGTAACATGGACAATATGAAGTAGAATGTGCTGCTTCATAAACTGTGATTGAGTTCTGCTGTTGTAGAATCTAACTTTGAGCCATTACATTTTGAGTATTATTAAAACTAAATGTGAGTTAGAATTCCTTGCTTATGTCTTTTTAAGGTGTCATGGAAAAACTTGGGCTTGGCCCAGAGGTCCTTCTACGGGAGAATCCCAGACTCATCTATGCTAGACTTACTGGGTTTGGCCAGACAGGACAATATGCCAAGTCTGCAGGTCATGACATCAATTACTTGGCTTTATCAGGTAGGCTGTAAAATTTCCTGTTAAATAAATTTTTTTTCCTCCTTTTGATCAAGACTCAAGAACTTGTTGAAAGCAGATAGCTCAAAATTATCTGAGGTGCAGTCTGATGAAACAGCTGATCTGAAGTATCTCTGTCAGGGAAAAGGGGCTTTCCTTTCACTGTACTTTTCCCTGATGATTTCAGTCATCTCTAGCACTTGCTTAGCCTCTCCATAAACTTCCGTTGACTTCTCCATAAACTTCCTCACAAGTAAAAACCTCAGAAGAAACAAGGATGTTCTCTGCCAGGTTTTTAAGGTGAAGCAGTTCATTGAGGAATCCAACAAATAGTTAAGCACAAGAAAGGCAGAAACATGTATTGGATAGGCAGTTTCTTTTGCCAGCAGCAGCAAGCTGTTACAGGCTAGATCAGAATGTTTTCCCAAAGCTGTACAGTATTTTCCTTCCTTTGTGCTATTCCATCTGAATAAAGAGTCTGAATATTTATCTGAAGAGAGGACTGAATATTTTTTTCAGGGCCCCTCTCCTAGAAAATCTATAATCCTAAAAGGGCTGCAGATTATTTTATGTGCATGTGAGCAGATTTTTTTTGTTCAAATTAAAACTAGGTAGCAGAAGACAGTTGAACTCTTGTGCTTTTCTACTTGTAAATATATCTCCACTGAAAGGATGTAGGCTTCAAATAAAGTGGAAATGCTACATTTCATTAAGGTGCTGTGAACATTATGCTGTAGCATACAGAAAAACAAAATTATGCACCTCTAGTGCTGCCCATCTATGCATGGCCGTACCTCCCGCTCTTCACACTGCTGCTGTCACTGGTGCTTCTCTGAACCTGTGAAAGGGGCCCAAATGTTCTTGGCATCCCACTGGATAGAGTAGTTCTTTTAGCCCCAGGAAAGGGATGGAGCAGAGAAAATGCAAACCTAGTGATGTGGTATCACCTACTATGAGGAGTCCTAGCGTTGTGGGAATTAAATTTTTTTAGGGATGGATTCTGTCTTCCCTCATGAAATAATTTTAGAGAGTAGAAAAGATAAAAGATGCCTCATGTGAAATACTTTTGATTTCATGTCAAGATGATTTCAAAGTATTAGGGTATTTTTGTTGGTTATTAGTGGAGGGAAGGAATTAGTACAGAAACAGCATGGTCTATCCCTATCTTAGTTTGTAGTACTTTCTGGTTTACAAATAAAGTGATTTTTTTTTCTCTGGAACTGATTTAGTCAGTAGTGTTTTGGTTAGTGATATCTTCCTAAAATAGTTTTGCTTGAAATTTCACAGATCAAGTTTTTCTGCTTATTAAAAGGAAATAGAGCAATGTGGTTGAGAGGTGTCATTCCTCAAAAATGAGATCTCATATTCTGAGTATTTTCCTAATGAGCTTTGGGTTCCTTTAACTAAAAAATAGTTTGTGTTAGGAACTCCTAAGAAGTCTGTATATTAATTTTCTAGTGCCTGTGACAACTTTTTAGACTATTAAAAGGAATGTTTTAGGCAACAGCAGGGGTTTTACTCCTGTGCTACAGAATTCTGAAACTTCTTATACTGTGCACTCTATTGCTTGCCCACAGGAAGTGCAGTAGAGCATTAGTTACCTAAACAGTGCATCAGAACCATGCAATTCCCAGGAAATTCTGACCATGTATTCTGAAGTCTCAGATGTCAGGCCACAGACGTAGGAGAGGGATGATCTTCACTGCAGTTTCTTGCTTGCCCAAAGGGAATCACTGTGAGGCAACTACAAAGAGTGAGGTCACAGTAAAGAGATTGTTTAGGATGGCAGAGAAGTGCTAACAAATTCAAAGCTCTGACTGAAGTAAACTGGCTTAGCCTTTGCTCTAATTCCTTTCATTTCTGCATAATGCTGGCATAAATATATGTTCCCTGTGTTTACATTGCACACAGAGATAACCATCTGTGCTAGTCCTCTGTTCTTGTATGCAAACTTTCTTTTTCCAAAGGTAGTTGGAGAGGGAGGATAGGACTGAAGCACAGTTGTCAGTGTGAGATCTTTTTTTATGATCATTAGTTCATTTGTTATGAGCACATAGACTATACATCTGCATTTTTACTATAAAATATTCAAAGAAGAACAGTGTATCAAAGTGGCTTTGAGACACATTCATAATGCCTCTTATTGGCGAGATCCAATGCATGTATAAAGTACTAATATAGAATTACTTCACACAGGGTTGGATTTTTAATAATATTTTGTCTCTATATATAGTCAAAATATCAGCATTTATCTGTGAGAGTTTTGTTCAACTCTTTACTTAATTGCCTTTTCACTAAGTGATTTCATATATTTTTACTCTTTTCTGAATTAAAGAGTCAGCTAAACAGAAATAAAAAACATTAGATGCCTGCTTTATGCCTTATTTGCATAGATTGAAAAGAATGAAACTTCAATTGTACAAATTAATGTTTATAATTAATTTTATGCTTGTCCTTGCTTTGTTTTCTCTTTTGTCAGGTGTGCTGTCAAAGCTGGGTAGAAAGAATGAAAATCCTTATGCACCTTTAAACCTTCTGGCTGATTTTGCTGGTGGAGGTGTCATGTGTGCACTGGGCATTGTTATAGCCCTCTTTGAACGTGCCAGATCTGGCAGAGGGCAGGTCATTGATGCAAGTATGGTAAGCTTGTTCTTAAGGAACTTGAGGTTTCCTAGGCTTGCTTGGGTGTTCTCCTACTCTAAATATGAGAAAGAGAGGAGATTGTAAGGTTAAAAATTGAGAATTTGGGAAAGGGAAAGTAAGTGATCTCATAAAATGGCTATTCCTCCACATGCAAGCGATTTTCATGAACCACTGCTGCCATAACATCCTTATGACACGGAACACATACTGCAGCCTCTCCCCTCTTCCTAGTTTGGTCTGTCTGCCTTCCTCACAACGTATTAGCTGTATATAGTTGAAGAATAAGTGTGGTGTATGGAGAGAGGGTATATGATAAATAATTTGTTTACTGTGTAACAGCAAAAGTGACAATACTGTTGTAATAAAAATTGCATTAGCTTTATTCAAGATACATCTTACAGATTTGTGACAGGTCGTATCTTATTTAGAAGTACTGTTTCCTGGGACAGTTGGACTGCCCATGTATCATTGCCAAGAAGTCAACTTCAAACACTTTGTCAATGTGCTGTAAAATAAATGAAAGGCTAAATTAGCTTAATCGTGAATACTATGGATTTTTTCCCACTGGAAGGCCACCCACCTACACACAAAGGAAAAATACTTATTTACATTTACCCTTGAAACTTATGTTAGCTGCATGTGTTGTTTCTCTCTTGTTCTCCCATTTTTCTTTTTAAAGAATGTTGCAGTTAAAATTTGATCTCCCTTTGAAGCATTGTACAGTGAAGACCAAGGTTTGGACTTAAATATAAATTGAAAAAAAATTACATTAATTGAAACAAATCCCTTTGTTGAAGTGGGCTTGAACAGAGTATATCAGCAAGAGATGTTTGATTTCTTGACTTCTGTAAGTTTTTGACAAATTCACATGATGTTCTCCGAAGCAGTCCATGGCATTATTGTTTAGATGAAAATTTGATGGAACTAGTGCAAAACAAGGTTAATGTTTTTGATGCAACAGAAGTTTTTAGTAGTTGATTGTCAGAATGAAAAACTTAACAAGTGGAGATTGTTGGGGTTTTTTTCTGTGTTTTCTCCAATAAGCTGAATTATGGATGAGCAATTGTGTTTAGAAAATTTACAGATGATACACATATGAGAAGATGATGCATATGTGAAGGACTACAAATATGTTGGACTTGGATTAGAATTGAAAATGACCTTTACAGACTGGAGCAATGACCTGAAAAAACTGGCTGCCATTCATGGCCCTTGCTGCTCTGTAGTCCTCTCTAGGCAGAAACAATTTGCTGCACAAATGTGGTGAGAAAACAATTGGCTAAAGTGCAATCCTGGGGGTTTATAGTAGTCACAAGCTGAACATGAGTCAACAATATCATGCTGTTACAAAACACATACATACTGTATTAGGATGTATAAACAGGAAATAGAGCCAGCAGAGTTTCTGAAGCAATTATTCTAACTTATTCAAGGTTTATGAAGTCTCAGGAAAATACTGTTTCAAATGCTGACTATTATCTTTCAAAGTTGCTAATTTGAGGAAGTCCAACTAGCACAACAAAAATTATGATTATAAAAACATGACCTAAAAGGATCGTTGAAGGAGATAGTGTATTTGTGAAAGAAAAACTGTAGAGAATTGTGGCAAGTCTTCAAATATTGAAAAAGATACTTCTTGTAGTTTGTAGTATTGCCAAATTTTCCTTATTATTCTTTAGAGAATTAAAAGAATGTGTTAGAAGAAGAATCAGTTAAGTCTGCTAATGTTCCAATTAAATTTGTAGCTCATTTGGAGTGGAATGTGTTGTGGGTTTTTTAAAGCCCTTAAAAATTGTCTCTTCCAATTTTTTCTTGTCTCATCATAATTGTGGAGTTTACAGTTCCCTGCTGATGTGCCCAGTGACCTGTGAAATAGATGGAATATTGTCCAGTATCACAGGATGTACTTTACCTGACATTTGCTCATATTCCTTATTTCTTAGGACTTCAAACTTTAAGTGACAGAGTTCATGAAAATCATACATGCATCATCAGCAGTAAAGACTGCAGTAAATTGACTGGTGGATGAGCCTGTTTTTACACCTAAGATTTTTGTGTGGAAGAAAATATTTTAAAAATCACAACAGTGCAGCATTTCAGCTGTTTTACTTTAACACTGTTTTTTGTTTAAGACACCCTTTACTTAAGCTGTTGTACAATTCAGGTAGTCTGAATATGTTATTGACTCAGATACATGATAAAATTTTCTACAGTAGAAACTTCTGTGTGCAAAAAGTAGATAGTGGGTCCTGCATTTCATCTGTCTGTCTCAGAAGAATTAAGTGCCTGTCCTGAATTGATTGCTCCTTGTTGCTGTCTCTCCTCATTGACTGTAGGGATCATGGCTATCTTACAGGAAGCCAGATACTTGCCACGTGGAGTGGACACTGTGATGTGACACAGTAGGCACAATTGTACCTCTGAATTCTTGCACCAGACTGGAACAGAGGCATGTGAGTCAGGAACACAGTTTGGGTTCACTAGTTTCAGCCACAGAACCTTCTGCTGTTGGTAGGCATCTGACTGAACATAACTCACTCTTTGTGAAAAGACAGCCACAGGAAAGCATGCTGGTAGTGATTGCTTGCATAATAGTCTCATGGCAGGAGCATTTGGCAGTCCACAAGAAGACAGAGGTTCCAGGTTTTCCTCAGCCTGGAGGTACTCAAAACCAAAACTCCCACAACCTAGAAGCCTTCGTCAGTCACAAGGCTAGTTTAGGTTGGTGTGGATTCATTTCCACTTTTGTTTGAGCTGTTTGCAGTCTGTGGAAAGAACAGAAGGCTTGCGGAGCAGACAGGTCACCCATTGGGGTGATGCCTCTGGATTCTTGTGCCTGCTTCAGAGGCTGCAGATGTTCATAACATGAGGGAGACATGAAACACGAAACTTTTTATAATCATTCTGCAATTAGACTTAAGTGGAGTCTCTCCATATTATCCTTTTCATGTTGTAAAAGAAGGTGACCACATTAGTGAGTGTGTGGTGTTATTTTTACATGCCTTTGGAGGTCTCGTGCAGATGTTAGGACACTTTTTACTTGTCTCTGAATTGCAGTGGGCCTCAGGCAGAACCTAGCTGTCCAGTTGCCCAGATAGGGATATTTCTATGCTAAGAGTTTTATCAGCACCCAAATCAGATTTTCAGTTAGGACTTAACTCTGATATTTTCTCCATCTTTTATTATCCTATTTTCAGTGCTTTTTGTGTAATATTGCTTTTTGTTAATATTAGCAGTGCAAGATCACATCATTAGTAAAACAAACTTTATTTTAACATCCTTGCAATAATTTTGCAGATATGTACATGAAGGTAATGCTTTATTTTCTCATATGAAAGTAATTTAATTTACTTTAGCATGTGACAGTGAGGATAGAAGTATTCCTGTCCTTGAAGCAGTACTAGGGAAGAGCCCAAGTAACACATTGAATGAAGAAGCCCTCTTGACTGCATACTTCAGCAATTTGCATGTTTTAAATTTTTGCATAGAAAAGTATAAACTAATAGATCTTTCTACATGAAAATTTAGTAGCCTTTTTTTTAATACACTGTGCTTTTCTCTGCAGACAATATTAGGTTAGTTTCCTGCAGCTGAAAATACGTGACTCAAGTGATACTCAGAATAATACAGCTCATGTTTTATTCTGTTCTCCTAGAACATTTCTGGCCATACACTATTAACTGTCTTATCTTTGCTTACAGTACTTTCAACACAGTTGAAAGAAATTTAATTGTGCTGATGAGCAAAACTGTAGGATGTGATTTTTCTTGAAAGACTGTCACAATCTTAGTAATATCTGAAAGACAAACTTCTAAAAATAGCAGTTTTACTATAATCAGTATATTTAAAGGAGATAAACATTTGGTATTTATGGGACTGGTACAGGTATCTTATTTTCTACAGTTTTAGAAGGTGTTGATAGCTGTCAGATGCTAAACGTTATATAGAGCCAGGAAGCTTGTCCCATCACTTGAAATTACTCACTCATTGTGAACATCTAATGAGACTAGCTAAACTTGCTAAATGAGGAAGCTTTGTGCATTGAAAGTGTGTTGCCCATCTGCTCTTTCTTGTTCTCTAATTCTAGATGATTTCATGTATGCACTATAAATAGTAACTGAAAATGTTAAGAAATGAAACTGCTTATCAGAGATTCTGTCATTAAAAATCTTAGCAAAGGGCAGAACTGGTAGTAGCTTTTTGGTTTTTTGTTTTATATAGAATTTAGGTAACATGCCAAGTAATTTACTGAAGTTTTTATTTTTTTTCTCTAAATCTTCAAGGTAGAAGGAGTGGCATACCTAAGTTCTTTCCTGTGGAAATCACAAAATTTGGGACTTTGGAACCAACCTCGGGGTGAAAACCTGCTAGATAGTGGTGCACCTTTTTATGAAATCTACAGGACCTCTGATGGAAAATTCATGGCTGTTGGTGCCATTGAGCCTGCATTTTATAACCAGTTAATAAAAGGTGAGTAGGTTGGAGCAATTGTTTCATAACAGCAAAGCATGAATGAGTGAGTTCCTTAACAGTTGGTTTTGATTCATGATGCATGGTTCAGAGAATCACAAGATTGGAAGAGACCTTTCACATCACTGAGTTCAACACATGCTTTAACACCTCAAGTAAACCATGGCATTGAATGCCACATCCTGTCTTTTTTTAAATGCATCCAGGGATGGTGACTCCACCAAACCCCAGGAAGATGATTTCAGTACTTTTATCACCCTTACTGTTAAAAAAATTTTCATAAAAAAATGGGAAATATGATTTCTTTGTAAAAGCCAAACACTTCTGGAAGCTAGTTAGGTAGTTGTGTAACAGTTTAATTGACTTTCTTTTTCTAGCCATTAATTTATTTCCTTTTCACCCTCAGCAGCTACACTTAGATTGCAAGTTTTCTTTTGGAGTTATTGTAATGGTAGTCTGTGATGAGACTGAAGCACTAAACTTTTTTCTGGAAACCAGTTTTTTCAAATGATTGCAAATATACTTTAAAAAGACCTAATTCTTTGGAATTGTGAATAGAATTTAAAGCCATTTCTATTATTTGTACTATAATTAAAACCTATTTAAATTGTTTCAGAAAGGAATATTCACTGGAAGTAAGTCATAGTATTTCTTGATAGAAAAAAATTTTGTGGAAGCAAATTCTGCTTAAATATTTAATTTCCACCACACAATTTCAGATTGCTTTTAGTCTCTGGCTGTGGGTATAATATTTATATTTGGCTAAGGCTCTTTAAATATGACCCTAAGTCATGATTTATCTCTTCAAGAAATTAGAATGTGTTATGCAGAATATTTAACTGTATGAAATGAAAACAGTTTTTCAGGTGCATCTTTTCTTCTGAACTCGTGTGCTTCAAGCCTTTTTTCACATGGACTCTTAGCTTCTTGTTAGTTATTTAATTATATTTTATTTCTCTATTGTGCTTTTCTGGTAGATTGCTATACTTTCCATATACAATTTATGAAAATACAAAAAATTAATAAAATATTTCAGTATTTATTGTTTTTTCATTGCACAAAATATGAAGGCTATAAGAAGTTCTCAATTTAATTTTTGTTTTGGTTAATGAGTTCAAGGAGTGTCAGCAAAAGATTCCTAAAGTGGATGTACCCAGTGTTTTGTGAACCATGTTTGTCCATGCTGCTCACACGTGGCCAGTCTTCACTCAGTGAGCGTGTCAGGGGAGTAGTTTCTTATTCTTGTACTGGTTTTGCCTGGGATTAAGCTGAATTTCTTCACAGTAGCTTGCACAGGCCTGTAATTTGGGGTTGTGCTGGAAGCAGTGCTGTTACTCAGGGATGTTTTGTTGCTGGTAAGCAGCTCTTGCACAGCACTGAAGATTTTTCTCCTCCTCACCCCACTGCACCAGTGAGAGGGCTGAGTGTGCACAAGAAATGGGAAGGGATCACAGCCAGGACAACTGACCCCAGCTGACCACAGGGACATTCTGTACCATAGGACTTGGTGCTCAGCAATAAAACCGGAGGGGAGCTTGTTGGGTGCTCACCACTCATGGACAGGCTGGGCATCAGGCAGTTGAGGGTGAGCAATTGTTTTCATCTGCAGCTCTTGTCTTTCTTGCATTATGGGCTTGTAAGGTGGGAGATGCCTTTGGTGAGCAGGATCCCAAAGAGACAGCTTGTTCTTTACACTTTGGCTTTGTTCTCTTGCAGCCTTTGGTGCTCCCCAAGTTCTTGCACAGCTGTAGCTGTGAATGGCTGCTTCTCTTGCAGCTTTAAAAAGTCAATGCAATTGTGTGGAATATCTAAATTGGTACATGCTGCTACATGAAATACATGAGGAAGGCTCCTGGAGTGACTCAGGGACGTGTCCAGCATTATTTTGGACAGATCAGATGTCACGTTTGGAAATGCCATGTTCTAAACTGAAGAGGATGATGCTTTTTGTCTCTAATTGTCCTGAGAATAACTTGTTTGTGAACTCAATTTGTAAGCAACTTGATCTTGAAAAAGAATGTGTAGTTGATCATTTGACATTGATTATTTGCAGTTCTTTGAAATGTTTTTCTCATCCAATCACCTGAGATTTTCTTGCTTGCATAGGAGTTTGAGAACAAAACTAAATATAAAACTGTATCAAAGCAAAATGCAAGCCTTTGCCTGGGAGTTGGGTGGAATTCCAATAAATATTTTCAGGGAGAATACTTGTATTAAATACAAAGCAAATGAGAAAAAAAATAAGGCTGCATACTCAAATACACATATGTTTGGCTTAAGTAGTCAAACGCTGGCCTGCAGTATTCATGCCTGAAGTATTTTGTTCTTTGGAGACTAAGTTGAATCACACTTAAGCTACAGGACTGGGATAGAATCTGTACTTGTTCAAAAAGCACGAAAAATCTGCAATGGAGTGTGGTTCTGTTTGTAACTCTTTCTCTTTGAGCTTTTCTGGACAGTCCTGCCTGCTTTTATTGGTCATTGTTACAGGGCAAGACTTGGGCTTTTCTCTCTCAGCCAGGTTATCTAGAGATAAGCCTCTGATGGATGAAATCCATCGGCAGTCAATATAACGTGGTCACTGATGGTCTCTGTCTTCTTTAGGTAACTCTGTACTGAGGAAAATGCCAAAATTCTGCTTATTTTTTAGTTGTTTCTCAGAAATTTAGAGCTTAAAGTTAGAGGAGCAACTGTGAATTCTTCCGCTTATATTGCAGCACCTACACTGGGCAACTTTATTTTCATGTTTGAAAGTACTCCTTAAGCTCACAGTGCAGAGAAGTTGCTTGATTTTTACAGCTGAGGTTTCAAAAATAGTTATTCCAGCAATAAAGAAGTGGTGTGAATCCACTTGTAAGTAGACAACAACCGCAATCATTGTTGCACATGTTTCAGTCTGTTTCTGTCATATTTTAAAAATTCAACATACATGCTGCAGTCTTTGAGGAAATTTTGCCTTTTGCCTCTAATTGTATCATTGTCTTTGCTTGTTTACACTCAGTGAGTTTCCTTTATTTTGTAAAAGTGTTGTTTAAAGTAAACGACCAAACTCAAGATTTTTTTACAGTATTGATTTTAAAGTAACTGGTCTTTTGTTTTTGTGTTTGAGGTGCTGTCTTAGTTTGAAAGACAGGTATGTGCTAGGGAAGGCAGCCCCCCTTGGAATGGAGAATGTAAACCCACTCCCTCCGAATGATTATCATTTTGAAATTAAGGGGTTTCTCAGGCAAGAATATGAGGGTAGGAATTTAGTAGTATGTATAACAAGGCAAACAACAATAACTACGGCATTAACAACAAAATAGAACCAGGAACCTCGTGACGGCCTTCTCAGCCGGGACGGGAAGGGGTGGAGGAGAGGCTGTGCTTCACAATACCCTGGGGC